>VSMD01112200.1:0-25959 GCA_008750895.1 Mirza zaza
AGGAATTCGAGGTTGCTGTGAGCTAGGCTGACGCCACGGCACTCGAGCCCAGGTGACAGAGTGAGACTCCTTCTCAAAAAAAAAAAAAAGACATCTCCAAAAATATCTCTACCTCTCTCCCCTCCTCTCCCTTCTAATCAAAGTTGCCCAAAACTCTTCTGGGATACCCAGAAAAGCACCTAGCATATAGTTGGTACCCAATAAGGATTTGTTGAAGGAAGGAATGAAACCCCGTGCTCTCAGGCATGGTGTTAGGATGGCAATCTGATTAAATGACATGATTTCAGTGGCCTGGAAATGCTCCCAGCTTTCCTGTCGCCACTCCAGGTGCTTCTCAGCAGCCAAAAGGTGCTGGAGGGCTCCTCTCTGTGCTGCCTAGGTATACACCCAAAAGAATTTAAACCAAGTCTTCGAACACAAGCTTGTGCATGAATATTCATAAGCAGCACTTCTCACAATAACCGAGAAATGGAAAAGACCCTCACGTCCATCAATGGACGCATGCATAACCAAAATACGGTGTATCCGTGCAATGAAATAACATCCATTCATAAAAAGAAGTGAAATACTGACACATGCTACAGCATAGGCGAACCTCGAAAACATTGTGCTGAGTCAAAGAAACCAGACACAAAAGGCCTCATACCGGGTGATTCCGTCTGTATGAACTACCCGGATTATGCAAAATCGCAGAGACAGAAAGCAGACTCGTGGTTGCCGGGGGCTGGGGAAGGAGGAAGGGAGTGACTGCTTCATGGGTCTCGGGTTTCCTTTTGGGGCGATGAAAACGTTCTGGAACTAGACAGTGGTCACGGTTGCACAACGTTGTCCATGTACTTGATGTCATTGAATTGTACACTTTAAAATGGTTAAAATGGTAAATTTCATGTTATGTGCATTTTACCCCCCAAAAAGGCAAACAAAATACTCAAAGGGGACCCTTGGCTGGAATCCCTCAGGACCAGCCTGGATGGCTCTTAAGCCACATTTCCTCCTCCCACAGTGACCTCAGGGTCTTTAATTTGATATTCCGGTCTGCCCTGTCACCCCAAGAGCCTGATGAATGAATGAATAACTCAGCCTCCAGGACCCTCCCCTCCCCCGTTCCGGCCCCTGCAGATACTGGCTGAACTACGAGGCCCACCTGGTGGAGAAGAGTTTGTCGGAGACAGTGGACATGCCTTTCGTGAAGGCTTTGATCCGGAACTTCAGAGCCGACACCCCGGAAGACCTACTCTTCTCTCTGCAGCCCGCTCAGGTGACGCGGGCTCCCGTCCCTCTTGGCTGGTCCGGACCCTGTTTTCCTTGGGCACGTATTTCACAATCCTAAGGGAGTCAAGTCCGGTGCTTGGTGTCCATCAGACCTGACCCTGCCACGTCCCACTGGGCACAGCTCTGCCGCCCCGCTAGTGGGCGCTCGAGAGTTAGCCGGGTGAGCGGGTCCTGGTCGTCGAGTATCCAGGGCGCCAGGATGGACGTTCGGAGGACCCGGGTTCTGGTCCTGGACTTGCCACCACGTCCCTAGATGTCCTCCAGGAAATCCCTTTCCCTCGCTGGGCCCCGGAGTCCTCAGCTGTAAAGTGAGCGCTAAAGTTTGGCCCAGTCTGCAATTCCCATGAGCTCGTCCACCCAGGGAACATGCTGGAAACAAACCAGGGAAGGGGCACACTTGGCAGCCACGGGCTCAACGGGCTGAGTCTGGATTCCAATCCCAGCTCTGCCCCTTGCCAGCCATTGTGATTGCAGGCAAATTACTCCTCTGAGCCTCAGTTTCCCCATCTGTAAAATGGCGGAAGTGTTGCCCATTTTCAAGGCTAAGGGGAGGAGCAAATGCGACCGGGTGCAGGGAACGCTTGCTAGGATGAGGTCTCCGAAGCCGGCTCTGGCCTCCCTTAAGGAGGGACCCGGATGCTGGGCATGCAGGCAGGAGGGCGCACCGGCATCCGCGGGCACCTTTCGGTCTGTCTGGAACGGGAAGGTGGACAGGGCCGTTCTCACTTTCCCAGCCCTTTATCATGTCGCGTAAGCAGCCGAGCCCTCTGCACTGGTACCCACTGGCCCCGGAAATCACCCACAGTCCTTGTGACAAGGGTCTGGGCGGGAGGCAGGAGCTTGGGGCTTCAGCTCCGGCTCTGAGCGCCGCGAGTTCGAAGCGCGTGGGGGCTCCGGAGCCCGGCGGGCGGGGCGGGCTGCAGCCCGGGGAACGGGGGTCAGGGAACTGACAGGACAGGCTTCACCACGGCCACTGGAATTCAGTGCGATGTTTTGGCCACCGTTAGTTTTTTAAAACTTCGTCGTTGTTGTTGGTGTTGGCGGGGGAGGCGCCCGCGCTCCGTGTGAATTTCTGCGCCCTCCGTCCTTGCCCCCGTTCTCTCCCTTCCCGAGCTTCCTTCCTGGCGGCTTTCCTCTTCCCGTTTATTCCTGAGTCAGAAGCCAGACGCTGTCCCCTGCGTGAACGCAGGGGCGGGCAGGACCCCGGCCAGGAGCACGGGGCAGCCCACTGTCCTCGCACTGGCACAGGTGTCGCCCCTGCGCAGCCCGCCGAAGCCTGGCAGGTGCGCGAGCCTGGGCCCACAGCAGAGCTGGCGCTGTGCCCCAGGTGTCCTGCCTCCCAGAGCTGCCCTTCCAGCCAGTGTGCCTCAGTTTCCCCTCCCGGCCGGGGGTAGCGGCAGGCCCTGCATCGGGGGCTGGGTCAGGACAGGGACTGCCGGGTGTGCGGTTGCAGATTCCGAGGCAGGTGATGAAGGGTGAGGATAAGCCCCCCGACAGAGTCCGACTTCCCAAGAGCCTTTTCGGAGCCCTGCCAGCCAACGGGTCCGTGGTCCGGCTGGCTGTCACTGTTCTGGACATCGGTCCGGGCAATATCTTCAAGGTGAGCAGAGGCCTGATGGGGACCCGGGGAAGCTCCAGGATGAGGGGCTCGGTGCTGCCGGGTCCCCTGCCCCCGCTCGAGCTCACTGGAGCCTGCTGGGAGGCCGGATGGGGTGGAGGAGGAGTGGGCCTCTTCAGTGTTTCCAAAGCAGCCATGGTCACCCGGGACCCTTTTCTCTGGGGCTGTGGGCTCAGGCTGGTCACACACACACTCGGTGTTTGGCACCCCCCTCACCAGTATTCTTTGGCCTGTACGGTACGTGTGTCCCAAGTGTGCGTGTACCCTCATGTGTCCTTATGCATGCACATACATGCACGTCCTTTACCTGAGCACACATAATCGTGTGTGCTCACGTGTGACCATGTCCACATGGGCTCTTGCAAAGGTGTGTACCCGGTGTGTCCACCCAGAGCCGCAGCTCCACTCGCGTGCACACGCCTGTGCCTCTGTGTGCTGGCGCGTGCGCCGTAGGCACCCTCTGCCCTCCGTACCTTGGGTGACCTCTAGGTAAGAGGGCCGGAGCTCCGGGGCCGGCAGTGGGGGCTGGCAGGTGCACAGCTTTGTGGCCAGGTGGCCTGGAGCACAGGGCCTGGCTGGGCTCAGTTGGGCGGGAGACCGCAGGGAGCAGCAGGGAGAAGGCTGCCTATGGCCCAGCGGGTCCCTGGTGCCCTGGGCTCAGGCCCCCGGCCAGCGTTGGCTTGGGACAGCCCCTCTGCAGCCTGGCCTACCCCGTCTCCGCGCTCAGGGTCCCCGGCTCCGCCAGGAGGATGGCAGCCGCGTGTTGAACAATTACCTGGTGGGCTTGAGTGTGGGCCAAACGCCCGTCACCAGGCTGGCCGAGCCTCTGGAGATCACCTTCTCTCACCAGCGTCTGACCCCCGTGAGTCACTGGCGTCACCGCGGGGCGGACGGGCGAGTGGGCACACCCAAGCGAATGAGCATGCAGGGACACTGCACGCCTGTCCCCTGCCCTTCCACATGCAGCGGGAGCAGGGCCATACACACAACTGTGCCCAGAGACACGTACCCACCCTGCGCACACGTTTGCACCCGTCACAGAGGTGTGCGGGACCGCACCCCTCCCTGCACGCACACGGCGTCCCTCCCCCCACAAGTGCTCCTGGGGACCTGCAGGCCCTCACCAGTCGTGCCCTCGCACGCACAGGTGACTTCCCTGTGTGGCCCACGGGAGAGCCCTGGGTTCTACCTAACGCACACAGCCCAGACCCTCCCCCGCCCGCTGCCTGCCCCCCCACCCCCATCCGCTGCCAACCTCCCCCTTCTGCCCCCACTCCCACCTCTGCTTTCAGAACATGACTGTCACTTGTGTCTTCTGGGATGCGACTAAAGGTAGGGCTGGAGGGCCTTTTCTGGGGTAAGACAGGTGGGGAGAGTAGGGCTCCCTTGGGGGCGGGGCCCCTCCCCTCCCCTTTCCATGTTCCCCTCCCCTCCCCTCCCCGGCCTCCTCCATGTTCCCCTGGCCTCCTCCTTGTCCCCCTGGCCTCCTCCTTGTCCCCTGGTCTCCTCCTTGTTCCCTTGGCCTCCTCTGCAGGGCCAACTGGAGACTGGTCTTCCAAGGGCTGCTCCACGGAGCCCGGAGCCAAGGGGACTGTCTGCCGCTGTGACCACCTGACCTTCTTCGCCCTGCTGCTGGTAACGGCCCACTCCACTCTGACCCCACAGTCCCGGAGGCTTCCAGCTCCCGCCCTGGGGTGGGGGTGGCCTGGAGAGCCCAGGGCCTTTGGGGTGGTGGGCCTGGCCTCCAGCTGATCTGGCCCGGGTTCGGGGTTGCCCACAGAGGCCCGTCTTGGACCAGGCCACAGCGAAGGCCCTCAAGCACATCTCCCGGGCGGGCTGCGGAGTCTCCATGATCTTCCTGGCCTTCACCATTGGCCTCTACGTTGCCCTGAGGTGAGTGACCCCCACCTCGTCCCACATCTGCCTCCTGCCCTCGAGGAGGCAGCAGGGCAGGGTGGAAAGCACCTTGGTTGTGTGGCCTTTCACTGATGTCCTCTGCACCCTCGGACTCCTCCCCTGCAGTCAGGTGGGGGTGGCGGTTCATCGGGGTCACTTCAGGGGTGAGGGGCAGAAGCCCAGCTCGAATCGGCTTAAACATAACAGGGAATGTGTGGTCCGTGTAAGTAAAAACCTCAAGGCACACGGACTTCAGGCAAGGTTAGATCCAGGGACCCAAAGAGGTCCCAGGACTTGGTCTCCCTGGGCCTCTCATGGCTTTGCTCGGCCTTGATGGTCACATCAGGCAGCCCCTCCCCTTCCGAGGGGCCCTGGGGGCTCTGGGCTTGCATCGTAGCTCTGTAGCTGCTCAGGCAGAAACTGAAGCAGTCTCTTCTTTGCAAGCATTCTAAACTCAATCCCAGAATGGAGGGTTTTTTAAAAACATTTTGTCTTGAAATAATTACAGATAGAAAATTGCAAAAATAGTGCAGAGTCTTGTTGTCCCCTCCCCCAGCTCTCTCCAGCGGAGACGCTTCTATAACTGCAGGGCAGTGTCAAAGCCAGGAAGCTGGCGGGGCAGCACTGTGGACAGGAGTGCAGACCTTGTTCAGTTTTCACCATGTTTTACATACATTCGTGTGTGTGTTTGTGTGTCAGTCAGCCTCTGCGATCGTGTCCCATGCACATAGCAGAGTTGACTTTTATGGTCTAACCTGGCCTGTGTGCCATGCCTGGCGGGGGCCCTGTGGTCAAGGGAGCGGCTACACTGACCAGCCGGGCCAGGCCACCCGCCTGCTGTTGCGTTTGAGCTAACAAAGGGGCCGGGCGCGGTGGCTCACGCCTGTAATCCTAACACTCTGGGAGGCCGAGGCGGGAGGATCGCTCAAGGCCAGGAGTTCGAACCAAAGCACCGACTGCCACCGCCACCTGCCTCCAAGCGTCACGGTTGAGAGTGGGGAAGGGTGTTATTACTCAGGGAAACTTGGGGCTCTTTCCAGCAGCGGGGGAGCGGGTGTGCGGCAGGCAGGAACAGCGGAGAGCACTGCAGCCTTGCTCGCCTGGGCTCAGGCCATGGATAAGGGACCCACAGGACCGCCAGCTTGAAGGAGCCCCAGGAACAGCCCGTGCCCCGGCCTGCCCTGTCACCGCCTCCTAGAGGTGTCTTGCCCAGCAGCCCCTGGGTCTCCTGCCCTCCGTCCATGCTGTCCTCTGTCCCCTCCATATGTCTCTGTGCCTCCGTCACCATCTGAGGTGGGCTGCAGCCCCCACGAGCCCCCCCATCAGAGACCAACCCGGGAGGGTAAGTGGGGCCACCCAACTCCATGCCCCAAGCCCCAGGACACGGCCCCGATCCCCAACAAGCCGAGCGTGACTTGCCAGCGGGCCGCGTGGTTGGACCCTGTGAGCTGGGCTTGGAGTTGTCACCAGCTCCCAAGGGTGGGGCCCGGCATCTCGGGTGGTGGGGACATTATCCCTTATGTCCCCTCCAGGCAGCCTGGGTTCCCATCCCTTGGGTGAAAGCCTTTGGGTCTGATTTGCTAAGAATTCAGAGTGGGGTCTGGACAGAGAGGGAAGGGAGCCCCGGAGAGCACTGGGCAGGGAGTCTGGAGCCAGGGTTGGAGCCCCCGCCCGGCCCCGTGACTCTGTGAGGGTCCCTGTCCCCCTCTGAGCCTCCCTGTCCCTACTGCACACACCCCTCCGTGCATGCCTCCCTCACACACCCGTCTGTCTGTCCCCTCAGCGGGGATTCCACAGCCCCGCCGCTGTCAGGCCGAGCTCACAGCATGGGTGGGGATGTGATGGGGCAAGACAGAGAGTGACACGGTGCTGTCGGAAGCTCCCAAATCAGCCCGGGCTGAGGCCATTCAGAGACAGCCTCCCCAGAAGGAAACGTCCAAGCGGGGTTTTGCAGGCAGAGCAGGAGTCCGGCAGAGAAGGCGGGAGGAGCAGGGAAAGGCATCGAGGGCAGAGGGAAGAGCGCGGTGGAGTCCGGGAGGTGTGGAGGAAGCAGGATGCATCCGGGGACATGCACGGCTCGCAGTCTGGCCGACGCATGGAGGCAAGGCCTGAGGCCCGCGGACCCTGGTGGGCCGTGAGAAGGCTCCTGCACTTGAACCTGAGGATGCTCACGCTCTGGCTGCTGGCAGGGTGGGAGCTGGAGGGTCAGGCAGGAGCTGGCGGGGGGGTGGAGAGCCACAGGCTGGCGGGGTGGGCAGGCCTGGGTGCCCCGTGGGAGCTGTGGCCTCTCATTTCTTGCCCCAGGCTGTCCCGGCAGAGGTTCAAGTCGGAAGATGCCCCCAAGATCCACGTGTCCCTCAGTGCTAGCCTGTTCCTCCTGAATCTAGTCTTCTTTGTCAACTTGGAGAGCAGCTCAAAGGTGTCCGATGCCGCCTGCTGGGCCCGGGGTGCCGTCATGCACTACTTCCTGCTCTGCGTCTTCACCTGGATGGGCCTGGAGGCTTTCCACCTCTACCTGCTGGTCATCAAGGTCTTCAACACCTACTTCGGCCACTACTTCCTGAAGCTGAGCCTGGTGGGCTGGGGTAGGTGCTGGCCGGATGGGCAGAGGGGACAGCCGGCCCCGAGGGTGCGGACAGGGAGACGGCCTCAGGGACAGAGAAGGGGCCCCCGGGGCTCGGGGGATGGGCAGCTGGACTGATGTGGAGGAGGACGTGCCCAGGGAGCCCCGCGATGCCATATCTCATCCCTCGCACCAGGCCTGCCTGCCCTGATCGTCATCGGCGCCGGGAGTGCCAACAGCTACGGCCTCTACGCCATCCGCGACCAGGAGAACCGCACCTCGCTCGAGCTGTGAGTGGCGGCTGCGGGGGCAGGGGAGATAGTGAGCTCCTGGCTTCACGTGCCAGGGCTGGAGGGAGGTGGGGACAGGAGGGAGTCCCAGGAAGGGAGACCAAGTATATCAAGGACAGATGCTCAGGTGCAGCCGGCTCATGGCACAGAGGGGTAAACTGAGGCTTGGAGAGCGGAAGTGAAATGAGAGAGGTAGCCCAAGAAGGGAGAAGACCTGGATCCGGAGGCAGGGTGCCTTACTCTAGACAGGGCCAACGTTCGCCCACGTGGCACCTTCGGGCAAGGTGGAAAAGGTTATCCCCTGCCCACGCCAGGTGCTCGGCCTGGTGAGTGGGGGACACGCTGCACTTCAGCCCCCATCCGCCCCTCCACCAGGTGCCCTGTGTAGGCCACAACCTGCCCAGGGGTTCCAGCAGCCCTGGGTCTAGCCCTGGCTCTGCCCTTGACCGCTGTGTGTGTGACCTTGGCAAGCCCACCCTCTCCTAGGGCCTCAGTCTCCTCATCTGCACAATGGGGGCGCTGAGCGATAGGCTCCCTCAGGCCTCCTACCCTGCAGTGCAGGGGGGTAGCGGAGCTGAGTTGAGCCTCCAGACCCCACCCGGTGATCTCCCAGGGTGCCCACCACTGTCCCCTTGGCTCTGTGCTTAGAGGGGCTGGCGGGGCCTTGGACCTGTCCCCAGGGCCTCTAAAGCAGGGACCATGGGAGCCTGGGAGGTAACATAAGTGCACGTGGTGGGCCGGGTGGGGACGGTGGCGGGCGGGCAGTCACAGGCCCATCTGATGGGCAGCCCAGGCGTGCACAGAGCTGCCCGGTGGACGGTTGATAAGAGGAGCAGAAATCTAGACCGGCGTGCCAAGTCTCCCGATTTTGAAGGGTGGGCCAGCCATTAATTCAGTTTGTTTACAGCATGATGTGGAGCAAGTGAATCATGTCCAGGGTCTCTTTGGCCCTGTTGCAGCACGAGTCTGAAGAGGCAGCAGACTGGAGGCTGTCATGGCCCCTGCCCAGCAGGAGCGCAGGGGACGGAAGGGCGGAAATGGGAGGAGGGCACGAAAGGTCACCCCGGGGGGACTCTGTGGGGCGTGCTGGTCGGGGGTCCCTCTCTCAGTCCCACCGGCCACCCACCTCCTCCAGGTGCTGGTTCCAGGAAGGGACGGCCGTCCACGCCCTCTACGTCACCGTCCACGGCTACTTCTTCAGCACTTTCCTCTTCAGCGCCGTGGTCCTGGCCCTGGTGGCCTGGAAGATCTTCACCTTGTCGAGTGCCACAGCGGGCAAGGAGCGGGGGCAGAACCGGAAAGGGGTGCTCACGGTGCTGGGCCTCTCGAGCCTGGTGGGCGTGACGTGGGGGCTGGTGGTCCTCACGCCCCTGGGCCTGTCCACCATCTACGTCTTCACTCTGCTCAACTCGTTGCAAGGTGAGGCGCGCGGGGGCGCGGCCAGCTGCCCTGTCTGCGCTGGGGAGAAGGGGAGCGGAGGGCAGTTTGCAGGAAACAGGGTCCCCCGGGCCGGCCAGGCCAAGTGTGGGGATGTGAAACATTCGGGGCTCCCGCAGGGATCCCAGGCAGCGCGGGCGGCTGCGTTCATGACAGTCGCCACCAGGACCGGGAAGAGCCACCCAAACCAAAGCAGATCCCTGCCCCGTCTTCCTCTCCGGAGATGTGTGTGTCTCCATCTAGCTGTGGAAGCTCCTTTGCTCTCTCTCTGCTTGCCCGTCACTCCCCAGACCCCCAGTGGCTGCCCAACAGGGCCACCTTCACCCTGCGTGAGCTTCCAAGTCAGGTCCCCATCAGCTGTGACCAGGAGTCGAGGTCAGGTGATGTGATGTCCACATGACACTGACCGAGTCTCCAAGGAGCTGTGGGAGCAGAAGTGAGTGATTGCTATGGCTGTCACCTGCCCCCGCAGGGCCCTGCCTCTGAGACCCCAGCAAAGGGGGAGGGGCCCAGGGCACGGGTCACACTTTCCTCTCTACTGGCTCCTCATACCCCATTCACACGCACAGCGCAAAGAGGTGTCACAGCCTGCCTGTGAGTTTAATGGCCAAGAACTGAGTGATAAGGGCTCAGGCCACCCAAGGGAGTCACTAGGAACCCAGGCATCCTAGATACAGTGGGTGCAGAGCCCCAGGAGACTGGGCGGTTTAGTGGTTGGGGCCAGGCAGCCCGGGGCCCACCCCAGCTCCTTCGATCCCCATTCTAAAGCCCAGATCACCCCAGTACTTAGCTCACTAGATTTCACGATGAATAACTGTGGTAAGGCACGTGTGCGCCAGTATTCTTCCGTATGTGGGAAGTATATTCATAACAATAGAAATCATTACTATTAGACCATCTGAGATTGTCCCCAGCTGAAGAATCATAAGTCCATGCCTGGAACATCCCAGGGATTAAGGGCTGGGGAGAGGCGCACCTTGAAACTATAGATTGTATCTCTGGTCTTTCAGAGGTTGCCTGAATATTTAAGCCTGCAAACTTCACTCTGAGTGAAGTTCCAACTGAGCCTGAGTTATTCAGTATTTCTATCTTCCTCCTAAACACGCCAGAGCCCTCGGTACACTTCTACTGCCCATTGAACTCTTTGCAATATTTTTATTGTTACGTAGAGTTCTAGTTATAAATTTTCCTGAAACACACACAAAGGTTTTATTTCTCAGTCACTTTCTGTACTTACTAGGATTTCTTGTACTCCATACTTTCCCTCTTCTTCTTGCTGAAGCGGATCCTGCAATAACCCTCTGTAGAGGTGGTGGTGGTGGCGGTGGTTTTGTGTGTCAGAAATTTCCTTTATTTTACTTTTCTGTGATAGATGTATGCATCTATTTTACTGCAAGATCTCTGTTTTTCATTTCCAAGATTTCTATTTGGTTCTCTTGCAGGGGTAGGTTTCATTTGTGCCTGACTTTTTCAGAAGTACCTGAGCGGTTGTTACCGCGGCGCCATTTCTCCTCTCCTCCCCGACAGGTGTCTTCATCTTCTGCTGGTTCGCCACCCTCTACTTCCCAAGTCAGAGCGCCACGGCCTCCTCTTCCGGCACTGCCCGAGTGGACCAGGCCCAGTCCACGTCTCACGGATAGGACGACACAGCCCTGCGCCTGGACTCAGCTCTGACGCTCTGCGGGACCTTGGGGTGCTTCCTGCCTCCCTTGGGGGCTTGGTTTCCTTCTCTGTGCAGTGAGGCTGGGGAGGGAAGAGATGGTGACCAGGTTGGACCACGTGGCCTCAGAGGTCTGTTCCAGATCTTTCCATGGGTCCGGGAGTCCACGCACGCTGGTCTGCAGCAGTCTGAAATCCCTGTAGTCGTGACACCCCCCTGCCAGCAAAACGCGACATCTTCGCCCCCACATCTGTCCCCGTAGCAAAGCCGCTCTTCCGCCCGTCACCCACCTTCTGGTCTCAGCGAGGGCCTGAGCCCTGAGACGGCGTCTGCCATTGGTGCAGCCCCTGGGGGAGCCCCAAGCCTCTCCCCTCCCCCGTCATCACTGCCCTCCCACACCGCCCACTGCCTGTACTCTTCAGGGTGTTCAGGAGGTCATTGTCCCCTCCGGCACTGGGGACAGCCTGCCCCTGGTTTCTGCCCATCCCGTCAGAGCCTGCCCTCGAGGAAGAGACCCCTCCGCTCGGTGTGCCGCCAGCCCCCAGGTGCCTGGGGACACTGACTCTCAGAGGACGCTGTGTAGCGGGTGTGCCGCCTCCAGCGAGACCTTACTGCCGGCTCTGACTGCCACGTGGGCGGCCCAGCCTCTGACCTGCTGTCCTCCTGGAGGGTCCTGGGGGGTGGGACAAGGGGCGAGGTGGGGGTGGGGCTCTCGGAGCAGAGGCCGGGCATTTCCGCCAGAGTCTGAGCTCGGACAGAGCAGGGACCCGGACGGCCCCACCCGCCGTCCCAGCCCGGCCAAGCGCAGGCCCTGCACCCGGCACCCACGCACGCCCTGAATAAATATCTGCTGGCGAATGAATGGCTGTCTGAGCTTGGCCCCACCTGGCAGGGCCCCCAACCAAGGGAGTGTCCCGGCCAGACCCAGGTTGGCGCTTACAGCCTTGGGGCCTCCGTGTCCCAACCGCAGGCAGCTTCCCCGGCAGGAAACAAAGAGGGACAGAGATAACAGAGATAGAGGTGGAGATACGAAGACAGAGAGATGGAGAGATTTAGCGGACAGGCTGACGCAAGGAGAGGACAGGGGCAGAGACGCACCCCTCCCCTCGGGCCCCACCCAGGGAGCCGTGGGTGTGGGCATCGGTCCTCTCTCTGGGGCCTCACCCCACAAGCTCAGCCTTGACTTACCCACCACGCTCCCTACCCAGCCCCCGCCCCTTTCCAGCTTTCCAGGGTGCTTTGTGGACTGCCGAGCACTTTCCACAGGAGGGAAGTTATGTGATCGTTGGGCCCTCCCCGGGAGCCCCCAAAGCGGTCCCCCCCCAGACGCCGGTGCTGAGGTTGGAGTGGGGGTTCCCTGTGTGCCCCCCCCCCCCCCCCGAACAGTCGGAAGACAGGAAGGAGGGCCTTCGCTTCCTCCCTGGAAAGGAAACCTGGGGTGTGGACATTGCATCAGTTTAGCCACGTGACCAGTTTTGTGGACAGACTTGGTACGTTCGGTGGTTTATCTTCACACACATCGGTTTCTCCTGCCAAAGGCCCTGTTCCCCTTTCTCCAAGTCCAGCGTTAGCGACCCGAGTAACAGCGGCCCCTCTGGCCAACAGGCCCGGGTTTAAATCCTGGCTGTGCTACTTAGATGCTCAGTGACCCTGGCATGTCACCTCTGCGAGCCTCAGTTTCCTCCTCCATGAAATGGGGGTTATAAAGTCCTTGTGTCATCCTGACAGCATTAAGTGAAGTGATGAAAATAAAGTGCCCAGCACTGACTCGGCAGGAGCTCGCTGGCTCTTGAGTCCCTCTTGGTTTAAAGCAAGACCAGTAGAAGGTGCTGGAATGAGAAAAGGGAGGCCCAGACAGGCTCAGCGACCTGCCCAGCCAAGGCTACTCTGCAAGCTGGGCTGTAGCTATGGCTAGACCTCCCTGGGTTGTGGACTTCTCATCCTTCTAGAACATTCCCTGGGTTCAGGGATTATCACCTGGTCCCCACCCCCAGTCTCAAGGGAAACCCTGGACGGGAGCTTCCCCAGACTGCTCGGTGGCTGCAGGGCCACAGCCCCCGACTGCGAGGTGTCCTGGCACCATTGCCGAGCGCACATGGCAGGTGTGGCCAACATGGGGGTGTTTGCCTTTTCCGGCTGGCTCTTCACCCCAGGGCCAGGCAGGGGCTGAGGGGCTGGGGTTCCGCATTGCCTAGCGTCACTCGAAAAGCAGCTCCAAGTGCCACGCTGAGCACCTGTGCTAAGGGCAAGAGCGGCTATGGCAACAATACACCCCAAAGCCCACAGCAGGTGGACACCGAACAGCAACAAGAGCAACCTAGGAGGTGTGACATCGCCATGGTTAGGACCGCAGACCCCGACAGCCGCCTGCCAGCTCCGCGTCCTGCCTCTGCAGCTTGCCTGGGGCAATTGCTCACCCACTGAGCGGAGCAGGGACGGCAGTAGGGACTGGGTGGAAGAAGGACGTGAATAAATGAGTTAATGACTGCAGGGACTGCCCGGTGCCTGGCCCGCCTGGCACAGCAGGAGTGTGACTGAGCCAGAGCATTGCCTTGGCCATCAGCTTGCCAGGCCCTGGGCACAGGGGCCGTCCGTGAGCTGCAAGAAGGTCCCATCGACCAGGGCTCCTGCCTGGTTCTCTGTTCTGCACACATGCCTTCATTCCTGGTTATTTTTTCATTACGGTCTAACAAATATGCAGACAGACAACTTAAATATGAAAAGACATGAATCCTTCACTCACTAATGAATTAGTTCAACGCAATTCCAATAAAGATTCTGATTGATTTTATTTTTTAGATTCTCCAAAATCCTATTCTAAAATGTATATGGAAGAATACAGGGCTCAAATAACTAAGTCAACCTTTCCATTTTTTTTTTTTTTTCGGTGAAAAACGCAACGACAGAAGTGATTTTATCTGGTACAGTTCCGAGGTACAAAAAGTGGAGCAGGCGGGGCCTTGCACCCGTTCCCTCCCCCATGGGGAGGTGGTGGTAGTGGCTCTTATACAATCATAGTAAATTGGCAGAAGAAAAACAACAGATTCCTGGCTGGAGGGGGCTAAGTCAACCTTAATGAAACAGGGCATAGAAGGAAGGCTTGACCTCCAGATATGAAGATATTACAACGCCAGAGTGGTAAATGCAACGTGGAGTCTGTGCAGGGATAGGAAAGAAGATCGGTGGAACAGAACGGAGCGCTCAGAGGCAGACTCAAGTACACCTGGGCGACTTAATTCATGATAAGGGGCGAGTGGTCTGATGATGGCGTTGGAAAATTGGCTCATTATATGGAGAAAAAGTAAAGCAAGATCTTCGCCCACCCACCATGCAGAGGTGGGCTCCCGTGGATTAAGGTTCTCAGTGGGGAAGCAAAACTATAAAGTCCATGTAGGAAAATATTTTTGTGACCCAGAGGGAAGGAAGAACTTCTCAAACCAAAATGCACAAGCACAAAACATCAGACAAAAAACTGACACATATAATCACATCACCATTGAGGCCTTCTGTTTAATGAAGGACACCCCGGACAGTGTTAACAGGCATGTGACAGAATGGGGGATGGTATTGGCAACATGTAAAACCAGAGGTTGACATCTGGAAGGCCTGCAAATCAAATAAAGGTATTTTCCTGATAAGGAAAAATGGGCCGAGGTTTTAGATACTCAATTTCAGAGGAGGAAACCCCTAACACTCACACGTTAGCATGTGAAGACATATTTAAAATTGTTAGTAATCAGAGCGATGAACGTGGAAAGACAACGAGATCTCGCCGTAGCCCTGTCCCACTGACAGACATTAGGAACCCAGAATGCCAAATGGCAGGGATGAGGACACTAGGGTTCCTCGGGCATTGCAGGGAGAAGGGGAGCGTCTACACTGTTTTAGCTGCCTGGGGACAAATGCGGTCCCGTAGCTAACAGGCAGTCCTGCTCCTATTGTTCATCCCAGAGAAACATTCTTACAGGTCTAGACCCTTCTAGACCACGTCATGGCCATGTGACATGCTCATGGTCCCATAGCCAACGACATGAGCAGCGCTGTCTGTGGTGAAGGGAGCTGGTGGCCAATCCGAGTGTCCTGTCCAGCCCAACCCGTGGCTGTAGTTGCCCCCAAAACAGCTGCAGGGCCGTTTCCCCAGGGGACAGCCTCAAACTGTCCCCCAGCTGGGGCCTGCTGGACTAGCACAGAAGCCCAGTCCAAAGCATCTGTTAGCGGAACTCACACACGGAGGGCTGTAGTGGTCTCACGACGTGGAAAAGGCAGATTACCCGCCTCGGCTCATGCCTGTAATCCTAGCACTCTGGGAGGCCGAGGCAGGTGGATTGCTTGAGGTCAGGAGTTCGAGACCAGCCTGAGCAAGAGCTAGACACTGTCTCTAATATAAATAGAAAGAAATTAATTGGCCAACTAATATATACTGAAAAAATTAGCCAGGCATGGTGGCGCATGCCTGTAGTCCCAGCTACTCGGGAGGCTGAGGCAGGAGGATTGCTTGAGCCCAGGAGTTTGAGGTTGAGAAAAAAGAGAAAAGAAAAGGCAGATACCCTACTCAAGTCTGTCCGGGGCTCGGGGCGTGGAGTTTATACGAGGGCTTAGGGAATCCGGCTCAGGGCTGGGGACAGTTTCTACGTGTTTGATTTTTCTGGGTTTCTAGTAACAACCAGAACAACTTTACCAGTGCCTGGGCGTGGTCAAGGCGCCCCCTTGAACACTTGGACACTGAGTGTCGTCAATGAAGGACGGAGAGGTACTTAGTGTGGATTGACAGCAACACGGATGGATCTTAACAGCACCGCCCGCAGCGAGACTGTAAGGACCAGAAAGAGACAGTAACGCAGTATCATTTACATATATTAAAAATATCAGCATGGAAAACAATACTGATTTTGGAAAAAATACATACATCAGAATGGTTGCCTGTAGGAGGTGGGAGTGAGAGTGGCTATAGGGGGGAAATGAAATAAATAAATAAATAAACGTGTAAAAGGAATGCAATATTGCACAGGGAGAAAAACAGAAAGTGCAGCCTGTCCCGCACCCTGCCAGCCCGACACAGCTCCTGCCTTCCTTGACCTTCTTCCCTCCCTGCCTTCACCCCTGCAAATCCCCCACGGAAGTGATCACAGGCTGCCTCGTGCCGAGACTGATGTTCACATGCGTCTCTCTCAGGAGCTTTCCCCCAGTCTAATTTACCCTCCAGACTTTATTCTTCATGGCAGCATAATATTCCAACCAGAAGGGGAAGAGCAATCTTTGTTATTGGGAATTGAGACGATTCTGAAGTTTCCACCAATAACAGTAACTGTACAACCTTGTGAGGACATTGGCAAGGTTTCTCCGGACCCCTCCTGGCACCCCCCATGCCCCCTTAATCACACCTGCACAGGGCCCATGGATTCCTTCCTCCAAAAATAAAACAATAAAAATTATATTTTCTGACTGCATTGGTACAAAAATGAATATAATCCAGGTGGACTCATAATTATTAATATATAGTCATTATTATTCTCTTCATTTTTTTCTTCTGAATCTTTTTTTTAGAGAAGAGGTCTTGCTCTGTCACCTAGGCTGGAGTGCAGTGGCGAGATCATAGTTCACTGCAGCCCCAAACTCCTGGGCTCATGCCATCCTTTGACCTCAGCCTCCCAAGTAGCTGGGAGGTGAGCACCACCATAGCTACTAATTTTTAAAATTTTTTGTAGAGATGGGGCCTAGCTATGTTGCTCAGTCTGGTCTCAAACTCCTGGTCTCAAGTGATCCTCTCACCTCAGCCTCCCAAAGCATTGGGATTATAGGCGTGAGCTACGCGATACCTGGCTTCTTCTGAATTTAAGAGAAATTAAAATTGAACTTTTTTTTTTTTTTTACCACTTATGACATTTTATTGGCATGTGACAATTTACAAGGGTTCCTGTTGCATTATACATTACACTGAGGAAGAATTGGATAGCCATCTACATGCATTCTGATTGGGTATTTTTTCTCAAATTTTAATTCCCAGCACTAATTTTACCTGCGATAAAGGGAATAAATAGTAATTCTTTGAAGTAGACTGTAATTGGAAAAACATATTTTGCTTTAATTATAAAAGTTCCTAGGATGTTGAAAGGTATATATACATGCCTAAAACTGAGTCTCGGCCTTCTTAAACAGCTTTCTTAAATCCTTTCTGGAAATATCCTTTGGTTCATTTTTATTTCCTTTCTCCAGGCAAAACAAAGTCTGTTAATGCAGGTTATCAAAGAGTTATTTCCTGGCACTTATAAGCAAATATGCTTACTAAGAGGAGCCATTCAGCTTTTATAACATGTCACAAGGTGTGAAGTTAAATTGTGATTTTGAAAAATACACGGGCGACTTTTTATATGCTTGGCTCTGAAAAAGATAACATCCACGGTGGCACTCTTTTCTCACAATAGCCCTGGACTACTAGGATATAGCATGGTATGATACTCTTTCCTCAACAAAATTGAATGTTTTTGTAGGCCACTAGCCTAACAGATAGGGTTTCCCTTTCCTTTGAGGTTATCCGCTAACTCAGAGGACAGGAACCCAGTGCTCAGTAGGGCAGCCCGCTCTGTCTACCAAGGCAGACGGCTCCCCAGGCCCTGCCCTGGCGTCTGTCCATCATGACGAAGGCTACGATCTCCACGCAGTGGGGCAGGGCTGCGGCAGGCTGGAACATGTTCGACAACTGGCTCGCTGGGAGAAAACGCCCTGTGTGTAGCATCTGCCAATTCCTGTGGTGTAAATAACCCCATGGCCACTTTTAAGCTATCGGACCTTACTGAACGGAAGTTGGGAAGAGATGCAAGGCACCGGCCCCCGCCCCCGATATCTAGTATGCCCATTGTACTGAGACAATAGGCATAAATTGCTTCAAGAGCATAGACGATGGTAAAATATAGTAAAATAATTAGAGATGGGTTCTGAGTATTTATTACTTTTGTTTTTAATAGAATTGTTTACGCAGGTTTTATCGTTTAATTTTTAGTCATGGCTGCGTTTGACAACTGGCTCACAAAAATCCCTGAACGTTTAACCACCCGCTCCCTCAAGCTGTGTCACCGCTAGACCAGCACGCCACAGGCCTGGGACCCGACGGTCCCAGAAGACTACATTTCCCAGAAGCCTCCTCCCCCCACCTGCCCTCGGCTTCCAAAGCTGTTGCCATGGAGATGGCTAACAGATAGTGCGGGCTGTCCTCAGAGGGGTGAGGAGGGAGCAGGGGACGGGATGGGGGTGGCTGGACAGTGTCCTGCAGGGGGAGGGGGAGGCTGGTGGGGGAAGGGGGCAGCTTCTGCCTGGGGGTCCCCAGCCCTGATCTTTCTGGGGAAGTTTTTTTGGGGTGTGTGTGTGTGTGTGTGGTGGGGAGCAGGAGGTTGCCGCTGGGGAGGGGGCGCAGGGAAGGGCCTGGGCGTGGGGGCAGGGTCCAGGGAACCTTGGGGCAGGCCTGCCCACCACACGCGGGGCCCCAGGTGCACGTGGGGACAAGGTGTTGCGGGGTCTCCCAGCTCAGCCTCTGAAGGTGTCTGCAGCCTCGGGCTCGGGGCCACTGACACCTTGGCCTCTCTCCAGCCTGTCTTTCCTTGCTCACTACGCCCCACCCCACCATCCCTTCTAGAACTTTCCCCTCTCATTAGGCCCAGAGACGCATGGGTTTCAAGACCAGAGATATATGGGTTCAAATCTCAGATCTGCCACATACCAGCTGTGACCTTAGACAGGTCACTTAACCTCTCTAGGCCTTGAAAGTGGGTATCATAGGTGTCTGCCTTCCAGAGTCCTTAGAGGGCAAATTCGACGCTCTCTGCACAACCCTTAGCGCAGGGCCTGGCACACAGCAGGTGTTCAGTAACTCTAAGCGCCCTGCTGCGGTTATTACTGCCCTCCCTGGGCTCATCCTGCCTGGGCCCAGGAGGCAGACGAGCAGACCTGAGAACCAGCCAGTGCTGCTTGGCTGGAGGGTCGCCCCTGGGGGACGGGGCTCTGAATGGTCAGGCCCACCTGGGACGTGGGTGGGGGGCGACCTCCCCCAACAGGAGCGTCTGGCCCCTCCTAGAGCACAGAATGTAGGAATCGAACAGAAAATATCTGTCCCTCCCTTCACATCGCAGAAGGGGAAACTGAGGCCCAGAAAGGGGCAGAGAGTGGAGCAGTTGGCAGAGCCAGGGTTTCCACCCAGCCTGGCTCGGTCCTGGCTGGTGGCCTGTGACTTACCCCTCGGGGAGGTCGAGGCAGCCTGAACAGGGGTATGGGGTGGGGAGGTGCGGCCAGCCTTTACCTCTCGGTCCCCTTTGCCCTCTTGGTCGCTGCGTGACCCCGGGAGGTGACGACAAAGCTGGGGAGACTCTTCTCTTCTCTCCCCACTACTCGCCCCCACCCCAGTCCTGTGGGTTGGTCGGTTTTCCTCCTCTCTGGAGCGTCCACCCTGTCTACGGCACAGAACATAGATATTCGAGGTGCCTGGTGCCGAGCTGGGACTACAGACTGGCGGATGCGCTGGAGTGACCTGGGCAGCTTGGGACAGGGGCCCAAGTAGGGGCTGAGTTTTCTCACACAGTGAAAGGCTGGCGGTGGCATTCTATGATGCTATGGCGCCACTGGGGACCGCGGCTGCCTTGTCTCCCTGTCCCGCCACCCTCGGCAGGCAGCAGTGGCCCTCATGTGTGGTCGCTGCACAGTCGTGCCTTGGCCGCCCCACGTCCCACTGTGTGTCCCTGTGCCAGGTAGGCAGAGAAGGGCACAGGGCCACAGCTCATCCGCCAGAACTGGGTCACCCCACAGGGCCACCTCTAGCTGCAGGAGGGTCTGGGACAGTGAACATTTCAGACCAGAGCTCTGCTGCCCCTGTATAAAATTGTGCTTCGGCTGCACGGCAGGGGGGCCCGGATCTCTGGGTGGGTGACAAGCAGTCTCATTCAGCGAGGCTCCACTCTGTGGCCACAGACATAGGGCGTCCCGTGTGCCTCTCAGAAGGATGCCTGTTCTCTGGGCTGACACGGGGCTTGGCCAGGAGAGCACAGGCTGTGTCACCTCCACCCCACCCTGTCCAGGTGCCTTGGTGACAGCCCTGTCTTCTCTGTCTCTGTGCCTCAGTTGCCAGTTTGGTCATAGGAGACATCATTCCCCTGCCACCGTCATTGTTTTGTGACCTATTCTGTATCGCCTTACTAGTGCGAATGATTTTCTTTCAACCACTTCACTTACATTAATAGGAAGCTTTATAACACGACAGTAGTCCCTAGAGCAGGGGAATCACTTGCCAAAAAGGGAAGACAGCTGTCAAAATAAACACGCTAGAGCGGAGCAACACCTGCCCCGCCCTGGCGGCGGCTCCCACGCGGAGGCCCGCACCTGCGTCATCTTTGCTGCAAAGCGACAGGTGCAAGCGTTAGGAAGGTGCCGCAGGTGCGCCAGCAGCGGAGACGGGCCCCTTGATTGGAAGGAAGTTTCCGAGGGGATCACTTCCTCTCCGTGTGGTCGGAGCCACCGCAAGCCGCCTTCCGGCCCCGGGGACGCACAGGTGGCCTTGGCTGCGCCTGCCTGGTGCCACGCTGGGTACGTTTCCCCTTCCCCGCAGAGACGCTCCAGCTCCGGACGGGACAGCCCAGCGAGCGAGCGAGCGCCGGCATGGAGGTCCTGAAGGAGAAGGTGGAGGAGGAGGAGGAGGCCGAGCGGGAGGAGGCGGCGGAGCGGGCGGAGCGGGAGAAAGCCACGTGGCAGGTGGAGGTGCGGTTGGAGGAGACCACCCTGAGCCCCGAGACGCTCAGAGAGCTGGAGAGGAAGGTGTCGGAGATCGAGACCCCGGCCTTGGAGGGGCCCCTGTGAGTGCCAGGGGCGGGGCCCAGCGGCCCTGGCCAGGGCTGGGCTTGGGAAGAGCCAGGGGGAGCGGTGGCTGGCAGAGGGACCGGGACATAGAGGGAGTCAGTTAAGAGTGAGGGCTCTGTGTTCAGGCCGCCTGGGCCGAGTCCCCACTCTGCCCCTCACTAGCTGTGTGACCTTGGGCAAGTCACTCAACCTCTCTGTGCCTCAGTGCCCTTATCCGTTTAAAAGTGCAGGTCATAATAAAGACACCTGCCTCCCAGGTGCTTGTGTGGACTAAATGAGGACAGGGCGGAGCCAAGGGCAGCTCAGGTGGGTCCAGGGCTCCCGTGTGCCAGGCATAGCCTCACCGGGGCTAATGCCACCCCTGTCATGGCACAGGGTCATTACCAAGGAAACTATCGACACCTCCAGCCTGCCCCTTTCCTACAAGACCAACACACCCAAGGAGGAACACCTGCTGCAGGTGGCAGACGACTTCTCCCGCCAGTACAGCCACCTGTGCCCCGACCGCGTGCCCCTCTTCTTGCACCCGCTGAACGAGTGTGAAGTGCCGGTAAGGCTGGGACGTGGAGGGCAGGGTGGGGGTGGGGCTGGGGAGGGCGCAGGGCGGCGGGGCTGGTTCTCCAAGGTCCCTGGGCCAAATCCCAGCCCTCTCGTGGGTCAGAGCTTCCGGTTGGTCCGGGACAGCGTAGACTCGTAGACTGGGAGGCCAGCAGGCTTTGTGGGAGTCGGCCCTGGAGCGCTGCGGCCGCCTGAGACCCCCTTAAAGAGGCAGCGCTGATGGCTGCAGGGAAAATGCAGGCCTGGGGTTACCGGGGCGTGAGAAGAGGGGACTCAGGATTTGTGTGACAATCCCTGGTCTTTAAGTGCTGGCAGCTGACACAAATGCTAGCCATCACCGTATGGGCCAAGTAAAACAGGTCTGTGGGTCCCTGTCAGCCTACGGGCTGCTGTTGTGCATGAATCCCATGCTATTCCATCTATAGATAGGGAAACTGAGGCCCAGAGCCTCAGGGACATGTTCTGGGCCACAGGGCAGGCGGGAAGAAGCCAGAGCTCAGGTCCTGGGCCTGCCCTGGTCCTTCCCTAGACGGGGCCAGCCTTGGGGACTGGAGACTGCACTGGCCGAGGCCAGAACCTCTTAGCCCTGGGGGCGTCACCCCTGGGAGGGGACCACAGAGCTCCGAGGATGCCTAGGATACAGGAGACCTGATCCCATTCAGCCCAGATTTGCTGGGTTGCCTTGGGCAGCTCTCTAGGCCTCTCTGGGCCTCAGGTTCCCCGCTGGTGCCCTGGGGTTAGAGGAAGGGAGCCCCCAAGGCCGTTCCAGGCGTTGCCACTGCTCTATCGATGGCTGCCAGGTGCCAGGCCTAGGCGCCGCCTGACCGGCCAGGGGCCACTCTGCCGCCCTGTGTGCCCGAGCCTGGCCGTCTGTGTTGGCTCAGGCCCCCGGGGCTCCCTGTGGATTTGAGGGAAGCCCCGCCAGGCACCGGATCTCACAGGTCCCTACTGAAGGTGGCACGACCTCGCCCCTTGCAGAAGTTCGTGAGCACGACCATCCGGCCCACCCTCATGCCCTACCCCGACCTGTACAACTGGGACGGCTGCGCCCAGTTCGTCGCCGACTTCCTCACCGTGATGCCCCTGCCCGACCCGCTCAAGCCGGTGAGTGCCGCTCCTCAGGCCCGTTAGGTGCGAGGTGGAAACCCAGGCAGGCATGGTCCGCCACAGCCCCTCGGAGACCCCCTGGGGGAAACAGGCCCAGAGAGAGACAGCCACCTGCCTGAGGGCGCACAGCAAGCCCGGGCTTCTGGTCCCCACCTCTTTCCCGCTTCACCTGTTTCTGCCGTCAGAGCCCCACCCCCCCCCCCCAGCCTCAAGGGTGCAGGAAGGAGAGAGGGAGGCCTGGCTGCTCAATGGGCTTCAGACCACCTCGGTCAGCAACCCCCAGAGGGAGGAGGGAGGGAGGGAGGGATGGATGGATAGGTCAAGGGTGGGGAGTCAGGCCGGGCGCGGTGTCTCACGCCTGTAATCCTAGCACTCTGGGAGGCCGAGGCGGGCGGATTGCTCAAGGTCGGGAGTTCGAAACCAGCCTGAGCGAGACCCTGTCTCTACCAAAAATAGAAAGAAATTAATTGGCCAACTAAAATATATATATACAAAAAAATTAGCCGGGCATGGTGGTGCAGCTACTTGGGAGGCTGAGGCAGTAGGATCACTGAGCCCAGGAGTTTGAGGTTACTGTGAGCCAGGCTGATGCCATGGCACTCACTCTAGCCTGGGCAACAAAGTGAGACTCTGTCTCAAAAAAAAAAAAAAAAAGGGTGGGGAGTCGGTAAAGGGAGGACAAGGAAAGGATGGGGGCTGGAAGGAAACGGGAATGTTGGGGCAAAAGCAGAAGCTTCTACAACCCCAACAGTCCCGCAGACACGTTGCCTGGCCCCCGCCCTGACAGGTGGGCGGCGACAGGTGAAGGGGGGTGGGGCTGCAGGTGGCCGTGCTGACCGGCCCGCTGCGGCCAGCCGCCGTCCCTGTACTCCTCGACCACGGTGCTCAGGTACCAGAAGGGCAACTGCTTCGACTTCAGCACGCTGCTCTGCTCCCTGCTCATCGGCTCCGGCTACGACGCCTACTGCGTCAACGGCTACGGCTCTCGGGACCTGTGCCACATGGACCTGACGCGGGAGGTGTGCCCGCTCACCGTGAAGCCGAAGCAGGTACGGCCGGCCGGGCTGGGGCTGCCCGGGCACCCCAGGGAACGCGCGATCCTAGGGCTGTCGCGCCGTCCTCAGTTTGTCCCTGCCGCTTCCTTCTCCCCCTGTCCTGGCCACGGGGACCCAGCCCCGTCACCGAGCAGCCCCGAGCCGCCCTGGAGCGCACACCGCAAACCGCTGTGATTTCTCTGTCCTCGGCATCTCAACACGCTCAGCCCGGTTCTCCAAACTGGCTGTCCCCTCCCCGCTTGCTCTAACCCGGGTTCAGCTACGGTTCTCCCCACTCGGTACATTCCATGAATGCTTCATGGTTTATAGCCTAAGTCAGACTATCCCAGTCTCCCCTGTGCACTTGATAAAACAGCCAGCCAGCCACTTTTTTATAGGGAAATAACAGAGGAGTGGGTAGACGCTTGGTTCTCAGTATCCGCCCACCCGCCACCCCAGGGAGAACAGCCCCCTTTTAATAGCAAAAAAAAAAAAAAATCACCGACCCTCCAGTGGGTAGTGGTAGTGTTCTTAGATCCGTTGATGGAGAGTTCCAGAATGACGAGAGGTGACTGCAAACACAAGAAACACTCTTAAATGAATTTCAATCATCGGAATCACAGGGGTGTCTCTATCTCTTTACATTTGCAAAACGGCCATGCTACAGGCAGTGCTTTTCACGAACCGGATTCATCCCAGGGCTCTGTGGCCAGGGTCCAGCCCTGCGGGTGTCAGAAGCTCAAGGGCGGGGGTGGGGGCTGAGGCATGGGCAGGGTGCTGCACACCGGAGTGAGCGCCTGGGGAGGCCGGGGCGGGGTATCCTGGGGGAGGGAGGGCACGAAAGTGGGGGGGCCTCGCTCGCTCAGGTGCCCCCACCCAGGGGGAGATGAGCAAAACTCCAGCACAGCCCGTGGCTTCAAAAGCCTCCGAGCTCACACGTGGGCCTCTCAGCTCGGCCAAGTTTAACAACTAAAATGATATCAATGAATACCAGACACAGAGAACTTTCTGGTCTGTCATCCCCTTTTATGTCCATGGGCTTAGCTGCTCCTCACGATGGCCGGGTGGTGTCGTCACTCTGATTTTGTAGATGAGAACGGTGAGATGAAACAGGAAGGTAAAATAATGTGGCCAGAGTCACAGAGCTGGGAAACAGAGACCCGGAGACCGAAGCCTGGGTCTGTCTGACGCTGAGCCCCGGAGAGTCTCTATTTGTCCCTTGTAACTGTCACAGGCCCTCTTCTGCAGCCTCTGCAGTGCTCGTTCCTGGGAACGGTTCTTGCCACCTAGCACACATTTGTGTACACACACACACACGCACACACGCGCGCGCGCTTTCTTCTCCTTCCTGGCCTAGTAAACTCTTACTTTACATCAACATATGAAATCCTCCAAAGACAGGGTCTGGAATATTCTACTCCTGACAACCCACCCCGCTCCTGGGTCAGACCCAGTGGTCGCTGGGATGGACCGCGGGCACGGAGAGGAGAAAGTGCTGCCCCTGAGCCCCGCCCCGAGCCCCCTCACCCGGCACCTCCCCGCCTTTACTTCTCGGGAGTGAGAGCCGAGGCCCAGAGCGCGAGGCCCCCTCTGCACGTGGCCGGAAAGCCGCAGGCTCACCTCGGCTCTTGGGCGCGTGTGAGGGAGGGGGCAGGGCCGCTGATCCTCCCGTTGCCGGTGACAGCTGGTCAAGAGGCAAGAGAGGGTGCTGCCTAAGAAGTACGCCGTCAAGCCCCCCAGGGACCTGAACAGCAAGTTCGAGCAGGAGCAGGAGCTCAAGAGGCAGCAGCAGATCCGAGCCCAGGAGGAGCAGCGGCTGCGGGAGGAGGAGGAGCGCCTCCTGGTGGGTCCCAGCCCGCCGTCTGTCGCGGAGGGACTGCTCGGGATGGGGAAGCGGGCACAGGTCACGGAAGGGGTCCCCAAAGCCACCCCCACAGCCATCCCCCACCTCTGCCTGGCCAGGTGGGACTCTCCCCCTGCTGGTCAGGCCCCTTCCGATGATAGAGTCCTCACACCAGAGCGCTCTACTGCCTGGGCAGAGCCATTCTGCGCCATCTTCCCTCCTCTCGTCCATCCGACCTCCCATCTGTCCTGTCATCCCTCCCCCCACCCATCCTCCCATCCTCCCATCCTCCCATCCTCCCATCCTCCCATCCATCCTCCCATCTCTCTTCTCAGCCCTCCTCCCAGCCATCCTCCCATCTCTCTTATCCCTCCTCCCACCCATCCTCCCATCCTCCCATCTCTCCTCTCAGCCATCCTCCCATCCATCCCTCCTCCCATCTCTCTTCTCATCCCTCCTCCCATCTCTCATCTCATCCCTCCTCCCATCTCTCTTATCCCTCCACCCACCCATCCTCCCATCTCTCCTCTCAGCCATCATCCCATCCATCCCTCCTCCCATCTCTCTTCTCATCCCTCCTCCCATCTCTCATCCCTCCTCCCATCTCTCTTCTCATCCCTCCTCCCATCTCTCTTATCCCTCCTCCCATCTCTCTTCTCATCCTTCCTCCCATCTCCTCATCCCTCCTCCCATCTCTCTTCTCATCCCTCCTCCCATCTCTCTTTTCATCCCTCCTCCCATCTCTTATCCCTCCTCCCATCTCTCTTCTCATCCCTCCTCCTATCTCTCTTTTTGTCCCTCCTCCCATCTCTCTTATCCTTCCTCCCATCTCTCTTCTCATCCCTCC
>VSMD01112201.1:0-35000 GCA_008750895.1 Mirza zaza
TTTAAAGAAAGATAACAATCCCACAAAATCCAAAGACAGGTTGGAAATGTAGTTCTCTAAAAGGAATGGAGTTGGGTGGTCCCAGGGATCTGGAGCAGTGAGAATTTATGGGTCTACCCTCTAGTGATTGTCTTTTCTTCCTGCAAACATTTATTGTACACCTACTATGTGCCAGAAATGGTGACAGGCACTGGGCATCTATCAGTGAATAAGGATGCTACTAAATACAAGCCCTATTCTCATGAGTCTTTCATTCTGGTTTCTAATATTAATGTAAGTTGATTCTTCACCTCCACCCTATCCCAGTCTCATTATTTCTTAGCTCAGTCTCTTGAGGGGAATCTAACTGGCTGTTAGGCAGCATTATGATTGATTGGCTCCTTCTGGGTCAAGTGTTTGTCATCTCTGGTTGGGGGGCCACAGGAGCTGAGAGCTGAGCTCTGACATTGTTTAAACCCCTTTTTTTCAGATGATCTGCTATAAGACTGACTTGACCATGTCTGTCTCTCTCAACCTTAGTGCGAGCTTCCCAATGGCAGGGATATTTTCCTGGGGGCAGAGACTTTTCTCAGAGAGGAGGTTAAAAACTGGGTCAGACACTCAAATGTGACTCATTAAAAAATCATCTTTATTGTACATGATTTAGAAATATTTATGATTCATTTTTATGTCCTATAAGGCACTAGGTCCCAAAGATGACTCTAATAAAGGAAAAGCCATTTCATATTATGATGATAACATCATATGCTGCTGTGGGAAGCCAAGACAATTACTGCTTTAATTTGAAAGAAAGTTCTACCCAAGCAATTAGCTCTGTCAGTGAATACTGCAGATAACTTTTGGAGTTGGGACCTTAAAGATCATTTAATTCTGCTGACCTATTTTCCAGATTTAAAAAACTGAGACCCAGACAAGGGAAACAATTTGGCTAAAGTCAAGGATCTGTTAATGGCAAAGTTGGGAACGGAACTCAGTTGTTGTTAATACATGCTGTTTGAAGATCTTTCTTGTGGTCTTCTTTCTTTTCATTTACACTTCATCTATTCCTCTTTCTATTTTTCTTTCCTTTTAAAAACTCTTCAGTTTATTTTCTTGAAACGGTAAAACACACAGCTGGTTTTTTAAAAAGCAGTATATAAAAGTATACAGGGACAAGTACTTCTCCCTCTCACTCCAGTTCCTGTCTCTAGAGGCTATCACTGTGTCTAGCATGTCTTTACAGAGATAGTCTGTAGAGTCTAAGCATGTGTATGTGCTACAATAACATGTGTATGTTATTGTTTTTGGCTTTTTTATCATAATCTGAAGATCATAAAGATCTATCTATTTATATATCAATATGTATCGTATATATAACCTGGGGATCAGTAAGGCAGTACTGCTTAAGTACTCCAATTTCTCACCAGTGCACATGTAGGTTGTTTTCAATCTTTTGCTATTACAAACAATGCCTTCAAGAACACTTTTATACATATGTCTTTGTGTATGGATGTGAGTTCTCTCTCTCTCTCTCTCTCCCCATCTCTTCTCCATCCAGTCAAATCATGGAATCAGAGAGGAGAGAAAACATAACATGTGGTGGTGATGTGATAGAAATCTGAATAGAGAAACTGGAGACAAAATATCTTGGTCAAAGTTCTTTCCACTGTAACAGGAATCAACTTAAACTAATTTAGGCAAAAAAGGGAGGAAGATAAGAGGACTTTGTTGGAGGATCCAGGAATCTCACACAGAATCTCCAAATCTCAGGAACCCAAAAGCCATCAACAATGTAGTGTTTCATTTCTGCTTCTCTCTGGAAAGACTCATTTTCCCTTTCTGTTTCCCAACTCTTTTTGCTCCTCTCTGCACGTGGAGGAAGAAGGGGAGCCCCCTATCCCAGGACTCCAGCTGTAGGTCTCAGCTGAGACCAGTTGGCTTTCTCTCAGTCTCAGATGGATGATGAATACCTGATTGGCCTGCAAAGTGACCTACGTAAGCTGCAAATCTGAACTTGTCCCTCTTAACATTTTTCTGATGTTACAGACTATCACTACAGGTGATAGTCTGAGCTCCTTACCAAGGCATTTAAATCTTTAATCTGACCTCCTATTTGGCCTTCATCTCCAATCTTTTCTGCTCATATGCTTCAGGGTCTGGCCATGCCAAGCATTCAATCATTTTCTTATACACACCAAGGGTGCACAACGTGGCTGGGAGAATGCAGGCTGGATTTCAGCCCCAGCTCCCCCATGAGCTGGGTGCCTCTATGGAGTGCACATCTTTATAACTACCGGAGCAGAAGTAGGAGACCAGAGCCAGAAGAGACGTATAGGAAAAAATATAAATCCGTTGATCATAGGGTGGATCATAGGGTAAGGGGGTTAATGCTGGGTTTCCCATTACATGGGGATGGGGTTTGGGTGAGTTTTACTCAAGTTCCAAAGGGCATGGTGGGCCTGGTAAGCCATAGGATTTGGACAGTAACATCCAGGATATAGCGCCTGGATTTCCCAGGCATATTCCTTATACTTTCAGATCTCCCTATTTTGCTGTTTTCCTGGCTAAGCTGGTTATGGCCTCTGAAGGTACCACTGACCATCAGAGTTGGGACAGCTGATGTTGCTGATGGAGTGGACGCCCTTGGTCAACAATTGGAACCCAGGAAGACCATCATCAAGTCCTGCTGAGCCTACCTACTTATTGAATTAGTCCTCTGCCATGACTCTGAATGATTGTCTTCTTAGTTTTCTCCTGCTCTAAAGTGACCAACAGCCTTCTACCTCCAGCACTGCTTCCCATGGTCTATTCTTCACAGAGCAGCCAGAGTCGTCCTTTAAAAAAATGCAAATCACGTCGACTTCCATGCCTCCCAAGTGCCCTAAGGTGAAAATTCAAACCTCTACAAAACTCTGCTTGATCTGGACCATGGCTGCTTCTCTGCCTTAATCTCTGTCTTCTCCAAATGCATGAGTGAGCCAAGCCAAGATCAGAAGAATCACCCAGCTGAGACCAACCTAACTTACCAACCCACTGAACTATTGATTAAGTACAAATTGTTGCTTTAAGCCACTGAGTTCTGGGGTGATTTGACACATGAAAAACTAACTGATACATTCTGTATTTGTAGGAGTTTGAGTGGAGAGACAGAGGTCTCGGGAGTAAACAGCTATGGGGTTTTCATCTAGTTCTCAGCTGATTCCTGGGGATACACCAGGTTATTTTAATTAATGTAGCTAGCTGGAAAGTGCATGATCCCAAACTTATTTTGGTTTCACAGCACAGTTGGAAGGAATTAAATTATTTAGATAATTGCTTCAAGTTACTACTTTACTTGTAAACAAAAGCTACTGTGAATCTCTTAAATTATTGGTCCCAGACTCAGATTTCACCTATAATAAAATGACCAAAAATTGGTGTCATTTAACCCCAATTAACAAGTTTGCTAATTTTTCCTTGGACAGATTTTTCTTAAATATCACAGACACTCACACCCACACACCACTGATAAACACAAAACTAACCTTCGCTAACTCCAACATTACTTGAGGAAGGGAATTTGTAACATGAATACAATGTACAACAACTAAAAAAGATATTTATTGAACACATTTCATCAGCCTTATTTTTTCTTGATTTTCTATGGATCAGTGAAAACTTCAACATTTACCGGTATTGGTCTAGCATTTGAGAAATGCTTTTGAAGAGTGTCTACCGAAATTCTACCTGCTGTGTCTCTGAAAATGTTTATATACATTTAACTTACACCTGCTCAAATGTCACCACCCCTGAGAAGTCTTCCTTTCCTGTATAGGTGGAGCTAAATATCCTCATCTAACTTCCAATAAGCTTAACCCTTATTTCTGCTAGAGTCATGTCAGGACTGACTATTTGCAGGACTAGCTACACAATTGGTGGTGCCCGGTGCAAAAACTAAAATGATTTTTGTTGAGTGCAGAGCACTGAAGCATGGGGACCTTTGGACCACAGAGCACTGGGGGATTGCACAGGTCCTATGCCCTTAAAACTTTCCCTCTCTATACTCCATCTCCCCCTGAAGATGTTGAGAACCTAGAGGGCAAGGACCTTGGCTGTCATCTGTCTTCCCAGAGCTCAATGCAGTGCCTGACACCTTGTCACCTTCAGGTTAACAGTCATGAGTGACTGTTTATTAGGCACTGCTGAGGTTCCATTCACTGTGCCAAGCTTGTTATACAAAGTATCAACCATCTGTAACATTCCTGGGGAGAGGCCTCATTCTTATTCCCATTTTACAGATGACAAAACCATAGCTTGGAGAGATTAAGCAATTTATTCAAAGTCATAGACATCCTATGAGAAAGAGCCAGAACTTAAATATAGGCATGACTCAGTGGTTCTCAATTAATTTTGCTCCTCAGGGACATTTGGCAATGTCTGTCAACAATTTTGGTTGTCACAACTAGGGGTGCTACTGGCATCTAGTGGGTAGAGTCCAGGGATGCTGCTATATATACATCAGGATGCACGAGGCAGCCCCCAACAACACAGATTTGTCTGCTCTAAAATGTCAAGAGTGCTGACGTCGAAAAATTCTGGCCTGAAACCGAACTCCATGCCTCTTAAGTTTTAGTTTTTAATGTCATATACTTCATATTCCTTTCTTTATTTCCATCTCATTATTTGTACATACTATATTTATTTTTCTTAAATCGACTTTACATGATATACTTAAAAGAATAAACTACACCTTCAACACTGATGCCTGTGAATTCACATTTGATGTGTTATTTTTGAATACACATCGAAATAAATATAAAACTATTATATAAATAATATAAAAAAGATCTTTGTTGGGGGTACCACACAAAATCATCTTCCCTACCACTGCCAGTCTGAGACAACTATACTTCAGACCAACTTCACTTTTTCTATAAGACTTCCCTTGTCTCTTCGAAATGAGAGAATAAAATGCATCACATCAGCGTGTTGCTTGAAACTGGCAAGGTGCTAGCTATATCCTGCTTCTGTTTCATCTCCTTTTTTCTCAAGGCTAACAGTTGCTTAGGAACCTCTTTGAAACTCTAAAAGCCACCTGATGAGTGGATGATTAATCAACAATTCATTTGGGTGAGGGCCTCAGCACATATGATTTAATTTGTCCAGTAGCTTATGGACATTGGTTGCAATGTCCTGGTACACAAACATCCTCTGTTACATCACTCCCTTTCTTAACTATTGGGGAGTACAATTGCATTCTTCTTGCAGTGTGTACTGCAGTCTGACATAATTAAGGCTAGAGCAAATGAGATTCTTCTTTAGATATTAAAAGTGCCTGTGTTGTAAATAATAATGTCATCGTCTCTTTCATAGGAAGCACTTTCATTAAGAGCTGCATTTTAATTTCCACACATTTGCATGAATTCATTTTGGTAGTGGTGGGAGGGGCATTTGATATGATTTTTCATCTTCCATGAAATTACCAGGTGTTTCAATTAGGTAGCTTATATACCCCCCACCCCCCAGGAGCCCTGAAAGAAATACCTCCTCACTCACATGTTCCATACAGGGGCATGTTCCCAATAGTCGAATACTGATTAGAAGATGCTGACTATATTTACTGACTTCACACGCTTAGAGAAAATTGACTTTTTCTTTGAAGAGTAAAATGAACCAAGATGATTCCTCCCTCTTTTTAATATTTTTCAAAGGCTTGGGAAGCAGGCTGGGGCAATATTCCAGGGAGCAGCAGCGGCTACAGCAAGCAGGAGCAGGAAGGGAATTTGGTTTGGGAAAAGCTCAAGGGGACAGGAGATTTAAGGTTTAGAATCATTGGCTAATGAGCCACACAGGGTGGATCCCCTCTGCCTCTTTCCAAAGCACAAGCTCTGCACTCTTCTTGTCACAAACAGGGGGCAGTCTCTGTTAATTAAAGCCAGGAGCAGCAGCCAGAGTGAGTTTCCTCGGAGGACGGGAGTCAAATGTCCTGGTGACAGGCAGCTTTTTTTACAGAGCTTGGAGGCAGATTCTGAAATGGACTTTTCTGTCCAGATTTTGTCTCTTTTCTCTGAAATCTCTTTTTAAAATCAAATTTAGAAGTCCCTTAAAACCCACAACTCTTGCTTGAAGGTGTCTGTGACCCACTGATCTATCGTGTCCCTGGTTAACCTCTGCCCTGATGCTTGCTGGGAGGAAGCATGGTGGGTGGAGTGGGGACAGGGGTGGCGGTAGAGCCCTGGATTAGGAGTCTGGCATCTGTAACCAGCCCTGACTTTACCATTTGCTCGCCATGTCCTCTCCTACACACCCCTTAACCTCTCTGAGCCTTCGCTTCCAGGAAACCTGCTAGAAGATCCCCTTCCAATTCTGATTTAGCATATAGAAGTCTGATAGGAAACCTGCTAGAAGATCCCCTTCCAATTCTGATTTAGCATATAGAAGTCTCCCAACCCCTTTATGAATGTCATGACAGCAGAAACTTTGTCATCCATGCCCTAGTAATTCCTTTCCTCTCTTGGTTTAAGACAGAGTCTTGCATAAAAGATATTAATTAATACAGCCCATACATTTTGAGTGCTGATCATGTTTAGAACTGTTCTAGGTGCTGGGGGATGCAGTCAGAAAGTCAAAGCCCTTTCCATTTCAGAGTTTACATCTCAATGTGGGGAGACAGACAAAAACCATAAATACATAATATAACATAAGGTGGCTAGAGAGATCGGAGGTCTGTTTTATGCAGTGGTTAGAACACAGGCCTCAGACTCAGATTTCTTGGGTCAAATGTCAACTTTCCATGCTCATCAGCTGAGCCACCACGGGCAGCTGGCATAACACAACTGCTTTGGGTCTCGATTTCGCCCTACGTTGTGTGGGTCTGGTAATATTGCCTAAGGAACAGGGAGTGACATGAGATCTGTCACTCAACGGTTCTGCCAATACTTCCAGATTGTTTGCTCTATGCTAGGCACTGCTCTAAGCTTCTATGAGAATGTGCTTTTAGAAACAGCAAGCTTAGTGGGTATGTTGCAAGCCCTGAATAAATGTCAGCCGTCATTAGAGCTCACACACCGATGCTTGTGTTTGTAGGACTCACGAGGCGGTGGAGGGTGTGGGTTGCCAGTCATGACAGACTTACCATACTGCCCTAATTTTGGGGATCCTACTATAAGGAATCTGATCAATTTGGATTAACCAATCTCATACCGTCCCCAGGTGGGCTTGGGATATAATACTTCTGGATATGCCCTATCCGTGTTGCCCTGGTGTGTATTTGCAAATCTTTTTTTAAAACATCTTAAGGTGATGTTGCTTCAAAGAGCAGGGGTGATGAAACTCCCTCTCATTTGGAGAAAACTTGCCATAGAGTCTCAATAAATCCTCCTACGCTTTTTCAATGGAGACCCTAGTAAATAATTTCACAGGTGGTCCAACTTCTGGGGTCTTCGGAGATGCCCTGAAAAGCCCTTGACTGCAGCCGAATGGAGAGGAGGGTGGTGGAAACATCCTCTCTGCAAATCGCCTAGCGGACTGCAAGTGTATACTTAGTTAAAGCAATTAAAAACAAAACGCCGGGGCGTGTGGAGATCTAAATTTGGTGTAGCAGCTTTGGTGCAAATCTTGTTCTGGGGGGTACTGGAGTCAAATTCAAGCAGAGGAGAGAAAGAAGTGGGAGGGGGCCTGTGGATAGCTGGAATCTCTAGGAGAGAGGGGGCAGATTTGGAAACACTGAGAGAAGACTGCAGGCTGGAAGCTGAGGAAGCGAGGCCGAGCTCCGCAGCCCCCGGTGAGGATGTCCGGGGGAGGCGGGCTGTCCGTGGGGACAGGGGCTAGCTGGCTCCGCAGACCGACGCGCGGGCCCCAGGTCCGGGAGGGTGACAGAGGCTGGGCGCCCAGGCCTTGCGCTGCGCCAGACCCGGGCGCGCAAAGGCGCCGCCGCCGCCGCCGTGTGCCCTCCTGTGGAGCGCGGGGAACGCTGCGGGGGCGAAGAGGGACAGAAAGCTGCAGGTCCAGGGGCCTGGGGGAGTTCCCAGGAGGGACCCTGCAGGACATGCCACTGTCTCGGCCTTGCCGCTGTCCCTCCCTACCCTCTAGTCTCTTTGACTAGTTCGCCCCAGCCCCTCTCCCAGGGGTGCTTGCTTACCCCGGGCCCAGGTGCTTGTGACCTCTCTTTCCCGGCTCAGCCTCGGTCCTCGCCTCCGCCCCGAGAGTTGGGCCATCCGGGTTGTGCGCAGGGCTGGAGGGCGCAGCCGGGGGAAGGGCGAGGCGGCCCCGCACGCCTGGGAGGGGCGATTCTGACCAGACTGCACCCAGTCTGCCTCGGAGTGACAGCCATCTAGTCTGTCCCCATCCTCTCCGAGCCACCCTTCCCTGGTGGGCAGATTCCGGCCGCAGCTCCTGCGCTGACACCCCTCACAAAGCCACGGGCCGAGTCGCCTCTGCGCTCTGGACAGGTCTGTGCCGCGCCTCCCGCCCACAGAGGGCGCGGGAGGTCCCGCCGCTGCCCTCCACCTGCCGGGAAGCCCGAGCTCCTCCCGCCGCCTCGCCGGCTGCCGAGCTCGCTCCTCCCAGCCCGCCCGCCCGCCCCCCCGGCTCAGCTCTGCACGCCCCCAACTCGCTCCCGCCCGCCCGAGTCACCTCTCCCCGCGCCCCCGCCCCTCTGGAGCTCGCGCCCGCCCCCCACGCCCCGCGCCTCTTCTGCCCGCCCTCCTCCCCTCCCCCTTCCCTCCTGCCCTCCCTTCATTCCACAAGTGTCGCTTCGCTCTTTCCAGCGCACTTGGCGAGCTGGAGAGGTGAGAGGGATTCTGCGAGCGGGCGCGGGGCGGCCGTCCGGAGCCGCAGGCCCCGGCGAGGCGCGGACCGACCCGCTGTCCCCTGCTCCCCGCCCCGCCTCCCCGGGTGGCCGGCCGGACCTGCACCCCTCGCTTGCCCCCGCTCCTCCCCCCGCCCGGCCCGGCGCGCTCCTCCCCGGCCGGCCCCTCGGCGCGCGGCGCGCTGGAGGCGAACGCGGGCTGAGCCGCGCGCAGTGGCCGCCGACCACCGAGCGCCCCGCGCCGCTCCCTGCATGTGCGGCCCGCGGCGGCTCGCAGCCCCCGGCAGCAGCCTCGGCAGCTTCGGCCGCGCCTCGAGAGGCGGCTGCAGCGGCTCCAGCGGCGGCCGAGCGGCAGAGCCCGGGCTGGGAGACACGATGCGCCGCGTCCTCCGGCTGCTCCTCGGCTGCTTCCTCACCGAGCTGTGCGCCCGCGTGTGCCGGGCTCAGGAGCGAGCGGGTCACGGGCAGCTGGCGCAACTGGGCGGCGTGTTGGTGCTGGCGGGGGGCAACCGCTCCGGGGCCGCCTCAGGGGAGGCCGGCGAAGGCGTTGGGGTCTCGGACGCGCCCCCGACCCGGGCGCCCACGCCGGACTTCTGCCGGGGCTACTTCGATGTCATGGGCCAGTGGGACCCGCCGTTCAACTGCAGCTCGGGCGACTTCATCTTCTGCTGCGGGACTTGTGGCTTCCGGTTCTGCTGCACGTTTAAGAAGCGGCGACTGAACCAAAGCACCTGCACCAACTACGACACGCCGCTCTGGCTCAACACCGGCAAGCCCCCTGCGCGCAAGGACGACCCCTTGCACGACCCCACCAAGGACAAGACCAACCTCATCGTCTACATCATCTGCGGGGTGGTGGCCGTCATGGTGCTTGTGGGCATCTTCACCAAGCTGGGGCTGGAGAAGGCACACCGGCCCCAAAGGGAGCACATGTCCAGGTGGGCTGCCTCTCTTTCGTCCCCCCATCCGGGCTTCTCTCTCCCTTCTCTCCCTTCTCCTCTTCCCCCTAGGCAATGGCGCTCCCCTCTCCTGCATCCCAGCCTCTGCGCTGGGGGATGTCACCAGGGAAGCCAACTTCGGCTTGGAGCACGGAGAACGGGCGCTGGGCTCGGCTTGGGAGTAGGTGTGAGGGTGTGAGCGTGTGTGTGTGTGTGTGTGTGTGTGTGAGTGAGTGTGTGTGTGTAGGGCTCTGCCCCCTCGCCCTCTTGCCGCCCCCACCTGCCCGAAGATTGAAGCGGACTTGACACACACAGCCTGGGAACCCCTGGTCACCAAGTCTCGGGTTTTGGGGAGGGGGCCTATAGCCCCCCTCGATTCCACATGCTAGCTTCTAGGTAAACAGGGGCAGGCGAGCCCGCCTGGGAAGGGGGGCGTGTGTGAGCCCGCGCGCGCGTGTGTGCGGGAGGGAGGAAGGAGTGAGTGCCGCCTGCAACTCGTACGACTCGAGAAAAATGAGGCGAAGGAGGTGGAGTGAGGGGAGGGCGAGAACAAAAGCTTTGCTTGGAGCGGCCGCCTCGCTTTCCCAGAGCTTCACGGTCCCTGGAATTGGGACCTCTGCTGCCCCCGCCCCTTAACCACCACCCCCCATCCCTTTCTCTGGCCACCACCTCTCCCTGCCCGGAGCGGCGGCCGCGGCTGCACCCCTAGCCCTGGCTGGCACGGCCTCCAGTGGCCGAGACCCCCTCCGCGCGCCTTCACCCTCTAAGCACCCTGATCCGTCAACTTTCCCGTCTGCCTTATGCATTATGCAAGTCCCAGCACGGGCAAGTCGCAGCAGATGGGAGAAGGCATTTGGGGATTAATGGAGCTATTTGCCTTTTGCTTTTTTTAAAAGTGTCTAAATTGATTCGCACAACTCAGTAACTTTGGAGGCGGAGGACGCAGCCAGGAGCACTGAGCCCCCGGCCGCGGGAGAGAGGCGAGGGCTTGGGGTGAGGGCCCGGCGGGTGGGGTGGAAGAAGCCACTAGCCGCCTGCGGACAGCTAGCTGATGGCCCGGGCGCAAGCTTTAACTGTCCCCTTTCTGAATCTGGTTAACCAAGTCGCTTGTTTCCGCCTCCCCTCCGCCCCCTTCGCCCTCCGCCGGGGGCCTGTGTGCGCGCGCGCGCGCGTGTGTGTGCACGCGCTCCGTGTGCATGCTTAAAAAATCTGAACAAAGAGACCCACCAAAAATAGGCGAAGGAACATCACTACCTCACTAGTAATTATTTTCTATTTATACGCAGAGTATCCGATGAATTTTTTCCCCAGAGGGGCGGGATTTGGGGAGAAGAGGTGAAGAAGTTCTTCTCGGTTTGGGTCAGCAGGAGGTGTGGGTGGATGGCGGGGTCTTGGGGCACGGAAGCTCCGAGGGGCTTCAGGAAACCTTGACCTACTAAACGGAGTAAAGCGCTGGCCCCACCCACCCCCTGCAGCCGCAGGGCGTCCTGTCACCTGTCCCAGCGGCTGGACCGGTCCCTATCCATTCCCGGGGTCTGTGTTAAGGGGAGGGGAGAAATGCATGCAGGACTGCGGCAGGCAGGCAGCGGGTGTCGCCGTGGTAGGGAAAGTATCGCTCAGAGACAGGTAGGCTGCCTCGCAGATTCGGGTGAACTCCTGCTGAAATCTCCACACAGCCCTTTTCTGCAGACCAGCTCTAAAAGGAGCCCTCCTTGGTGGTTGGCGGGGCGGGAGGTGGGCAAGTGGGGAGGAGAGCTAACCTCCGGGCATCTCTGGGAGAAAGGGATGCTAGATCAAGCCCTGTTTGATCTGCAGGTACCTAAGGGCCCAGCAGGGACCCAGCTTCCTGGTCCTGCTCCCCTTGCTGCTCTGCTGGGGCATAAAAATGACTCCAGCTAAAGCTAAAGGGCTTGCTGGCTACATCCTTCTGCAGGTACCAGGAAAGGTCTGCTTGGAGGTAGAGTCTAGGGGTACCCGGTCCTGGGTGGCGAGCAGAGCCTCCACACAAGACACAGGCTCTCCCAGTATACATTTTGGGAATTGCAGAATGGAGTGAAAGTGCACCCTCCTGAAAAGAGAGAAATGTCGATTTTTACTGCTGGCTTCTAAGGTGTGATTTGCAACCTTGAGGACTGCTTAGGATGACCTGGAGTGCTTAAAAAAAAATACTGCCATCAGGGACCCCACCCTAAGCTATCTAAATCTGAATCTCTAGGGTGGGACCTAAGTGTCTATACTTTGGAAAAGCTCTCCAGGTGATTCTAATGTTCAACCAATCACTGCTAAGGAGAAGGAACTAACACCTGCTGAACACTGTACCAGGTGCCAGGACTATACCAGGGGTGTGTGTAAACACTCTCTTATTTAGTTCTCACCACTACCCCATGAGACAGGTGTTATTTTAATTCCCTTTTACGTGCAAGAAATTCATGGTTCAGGTGAGGTGCCTTGCCCAAGGTCACACAGTTAGAAGATTGTTCAATCCCTAGTCTCCTGGTTTCAACTGTGTCTCGGACGGATGTTTTCAGATCGAGTGAGCATCAGAATCTGGAAAGCTTCCTAAAATGCACATTTTTTTGAGTTCCATCTACAGAGATTCTGAGTCAATAGGTTGAAGGGGGTGCAGGGGCGGAAATCTGCTTTGAACAACTCCCCTGAATGGCTCTGAGATGAGGTGGCCCAGGCTTGAGGAAAAACACCGGTCTTTGGTTTAGGGATATTTTACAGGGTTAGGGATGGATAAATTAATTCAAGAGAAAAAAGAGGGGCCAATGTGACATTCGTATTTGCTTTCTCCACGTATATAACCTTTCTGTGTTGCTGGGGCTGCCCCAGGTACCTGCTAAATGCTTCATGCGGTAAATCATTTGGAGTCCCAGCTAGGACAGCTGGCTTTTGCCTGATGGTGCTAAGGGGTGCTCTGGTGGGGACCATCTTGGCATCACAGAGGCTGCTAGAAGGCAAGGCAGCTTCCAGGTGAAATTAACCTGCGGGCCACAGCCTCTTAATTTTTGTCAGGAACTGCAACGGACACTGGAATGGGGTTTGTTCTCAGCCAGCCTGAAAGCACCTTCTCTTAAAAGACGTAGAGCAAGCGGCTGCTCCCTCCCTACAAACTGTGCCCCTACAGAAACACAGTAAACTTGTGTTTTTGAGAAGAGGCCTCCAAGATGTCAGTTTGCAGGCTCAGAGCCCTGGGCATGTGGCCTGCTTCCTTCTGGGCTGATTAGGTCTGAGAAGAGGAGAAAGAGGAATTCCAGGGAGGGAGGGGGCTTGCATGCAACCTTATAAGAACTGGACAAACGCCCCTTCAGCAGCGGTGACAACAGCCACAGTCAACCACTATTAACTGGAAGAAATGACTGCCAGTGGTGGCCAGCTATGGTTACCAAGCCATGTGGACATGTTTTATTTAGTCTACATGGTGATTCGAGTTACGTGTCTTTATTTTAAAGTTCTCCTCAATTTTTTTTATGGTGAAAAACTTTAAACATACACAAAACTTGAAAGAATAATAAAATGAACTGTAGTATATTCTTCATCTAGATTAGAGTTTCTCAACTTTGACACTGTTAACATTTGTGGCTGGATAATCCTTTGCTGTGGGGGGGACTGTTATGTGCATTGTAGGATGTTTGGCAGTGTCCCTGGACTCTACCCACTAGATGCCCTCATCCAAGTCGTGACAGTAAAAAATGTCTCCAGACATTGCCAAATGTCATCTAGGGGCAAAATCGCCCCCACTTGATAACTGCTCATCTAGATTTAACAATTGTTAGTATTTTGCCATATTTGCTTTATTGCTCTTATGCTCTCTCCATATATTTTTTCTTTATTTTCCCACCCTCTTTCTTTTCCCTATCTCCTTCCCCTCCCCTCCCCTCCCCNCCCTCCCCCTCCCTCCCTCCCTCCCTCCCTCACTTCCTTCCTTCCTTCCTTCCTTCCTTCCTTCCTTCCTTCCTTCCTTCCTTCCTTCCTTCCTTCCTTCCTTCCTTCCTTCCTTCCCTGAGATATTTGAAAATAAGTTGCAGACATGACACTTAGTCCCTAAATATTTCAGCGTGGAACTCCTAAGAACAAGGGCATTCTCCCACAATTCCATTACCATACTCAAAAAAAAAAAAAAAACCCAGAAATTCCATAATATCATCAACTATCCAATCATGTTAAAGTTTCTCAGTCATACTGAAAATGTCTTTTAGAGCTTGGTTTTTCAAATCAGGATCCAGTCAAGGCTTATTGTATTTGGCTGTGAAATCTCTTTAGTTTCTATTATGCATGGTGTTTTAAAACCAACTTAGAATCAGTTGCCAACATTTAAAAACTGGGAGATTTCACACAGACATCTAGATATCGGATGTCTCTGGAGAATTCAGTGGGTCTGGTGACATTGGACCTGCATTTCCACACAGCAACTGTTGGTTGCTGCTGAGTGGCATCTGCCCGCTTCAGGAAGCTCCTGGGCTCATCTCAGTGGCCACCTCCACCCAATTCACTCAGTTATGTTACCTGAAGCCCCCAGAGAGTCAATCTGGCTGGTCGGAACAGCACAGGCTCCGGTCACATGGCTTGAGATTCAATCCCAGCTCAGCCACTTAATAGCTGTGTGATCTTGGGAAGGTTGCTTCACCTCTCAGGAGTCTCAGGTTCTTATCTGTAGGTTGAAGATTCATGAGACTGGCCTTGGAAAGCAATTAGCCTGGGACCACCACATGGTCACTGCTCAGCAGCTATTACCCTTATTCACCATCCTTGTTGGAATTTTCTACCTCTTGTCTCCTAAAGAGCGTGGTGTTACATTTCTGGATCTTAGTGACTAGTCCTTGCTGTGCTATATTTATTTAGCTGTGTGATACTGGCCAAGTCTCTTAACCGCTCTGGATTTGCATTTTAATCTGAGAAGGAGGGGCTGTCACGTTCAGAATAGGAGGGAAGGTCCACGTATTCATATGACACATTAAATGCATTTTAAAGTATTGGTCTGGGTGATGTTGAAGAATCCTTGTTGGTTTTGCAATTTTGCCATAAGCTTATGTGTAAATTCTCATTTAATTTCATGGCGCTCTCCCATGGGATAGGCTCTATGACAATCTGCTGTTTACAGAGGCACAGCTCACTTTCCAAGAAGATGAACACGCCACACCCCTGGTGAGTGGAGGAGACGGACTTCAAATGCAGACAGTTGGAGGCGGGATACGGGTTCTGGACCAGTAGGCTGTACTGCCTCTGAGTGCAAACGTGCGGGACTTCAGTCTTCTCAGCTCACAGGAAATGCTTGATGCTCTGCAAACAGCAGCACATGCATCAGGGCCAGTTCAAGAAGCCACCAGAAGATCAAGACTAGGAATGTTTTCCGCATCTGCCCCGGGCAGGGCCAGACATCTTGGTGGAAGTGCCGGTGAGAAATGACCTTGGGGACAGAAGCACGTGTTTGAAGCTCTCTACACTTGAAGCCAGTAGGGAACACATGTCATTATTTTGTCCACCTTCAAACAGAATTGGAAATCCGAGTGGCAAATTGTATAGCACAGTGTCTTGTGTGTTTTTCAAACACACTTCAGAAGAGCTGGCATCTCTTGCAAAGAAATGGCATCGAATGACAAATGCACCTCCTTCCCTTGCCTTTTCTCTTGTCTTCCAATTTCTCTGCTACCTCCTGTCTTTCTACACATTGTGGTTATCCTATGGCTTTGACCAGATTCCCAGGCTGGAGAGGGCCATGTGTACGTGCATGGACTGTTGGCTACAGAAAAGTCTTCAAGTTATTTTTCCTTGCAGGATATGTTTGCTTTTTCTTTGGGCTCTGGGTCCTTGTATTTTAAAAGTCAACTTTGTGGAGGTATAATTTACACGATAAAATGCACACAGTTTCACAAGTGTTGACAAATGTCTATACCTGTGTAACCACTGCTCTAGAAAGTTAACTTATGCCCATTGCCCTTGCATTCTTGAAAAATAAATGATGCTTCTTGCGAAGGAAGAAATGCTCAGGAATCCTATTCAAGTGTTCAAAAATCAAAACATAGTTTGGACATGGGGACCCCTGGAGGCTTTGAAGCAAGATACTGGGACTCTAAGCTCTGTTTGGAAATATTGGGGTCATATATGTGTTCAGTGTCATTGGAAAGAAAAGCAATGCAGCATTTGTTTTTTTGTTTCTCAGATATGCTAAGCGCATTCCCACCTTGGAGCTGGTGTGTTGGCTCAAATTCTCTTCTGGAAGACTTTGCATGGTTGGTCCCTCCTCATCACACAGGTCTCAGCTCTGGTGTCACCTCCAAGATGCCTTGCCTGAACACCTGCTTAGCCACTTAGCTGCTCCCACCTCACCCATAGACACTTGAGGCCGTCACTCAGTGCAATTCGCTTCATTTTATATTATGGTCTAAAATTAACTTATTAATGTACTGGTTTACTAGTTTATTATTTGTCTCCTTCGATTACTGTTCACAGTAAGGAACGCAGGGATATTAACTGTCTCTTCCACCCCATGATTGTGTCTTGACTGCCTACTACAGTACTCGGCAAACAGGAGTTCTGGTGTCTGATAATTTGGTTCACACGGCATAAGAAAGTATCACTCACTCACTCACTCACTCACTCACTCACTCACTCATTCATTCATTCAATAGGTATTTATTCAACACCTGCCATATGCCCAGCACTGTGCTTCGGGCTGTGAGAGAACAGTGACTAGTACCGATGCAATGCCCACCCTCACAGGGCGAATAGCCTGATATCGGGAGACAGGAAACACATGAGGAAAAGTACAAGAAAACTGGTACTCAGTTGAACCTGATGAAATTGCCAATATTCAGTCATTTTCAACTGAAAAATGGCAGTATTTCAACATAATCATTCTGAACTGGGTTAAGGGATATCAAGGAAAAATGTGGCTTCTTCAATAAGGTACTTGTATTAGGCAGGGTTCTCCAGAGAGACAGAGCCAACATATGAAGAAATTTACTATCAGGAATTGGCAAAATCTGCAGAGCCAACTCCTAGTTGTAGTCTGAAGGCTGGCAGGTGGAGACTTCCCTTATTTGGGGAGGATCAGCCTTCTGTTCTGTTTAGGCCTTCAGATGGTTGCATGAGGCCCACCCACATTGGGAAGGGCGATCTACTTTGCTCAGGTTGCTGATTTAAATGTTTATGTCACCCAGGATCACCCTCACAGAAACACCCAGAATGACGTTTGATCGAATATCTGGGCACCCCGTGGCCCAGTCAACTTGACATATAACACTCACCCTCACAGCACCCGTAGGCTCTTGCTACTCAACAGTGCGGCCCGTGGACCAGCAGAATCCCCGTCACCCAGGAGCTCGAGCAGGTGTTGGAGATTCAGACTTATTGAATCAGAATCTGCATTTTATTTAACAAGATCCCCTAGATGCTCTGAATGCACATTAAAGTTTGAGACACACCTAAACTATGTGTCACAAGCAAATGCCAAATCCTTAAGCGATTGTATGGTTTGAGGCACATAGTTGTTTCTTTCAACCATCCAATTCATCAAATTTATTTTGGATACATCCCTATTTATAAAATATTTTTTGTATGTGCCCGGATATATGCAAATTTGTTTTACTAAGTGTATGCATATGCCTGTACCCATGAGCAATTATTAGATATATTTGTAAGTATGCATAAGAAGCTTTAAACTGAGCTGAAGGTGAAATAAATGCTGTTTTATAATCCGTTGCTAATTGTGATGACTTCATGCTATCATTAGCTAATATCTCAAAGCATAATGTACGCTGAGGCTAAAGTTCATTCTTAATAAATAAATCCATGTTTTGAGATTCCTCCCGAGAGTTGTGATTGTTTTTGGTAGGACTTTGTTTCGATCTGAATAGATCTCCACTGTTTTAGCCTTGTAAGAAGCTATTGAAGAGGAGGGAAGAGGAGTCCAGTTTATTGTTTTCTTGTGCTTCCATTGTCAGTACTGTCTGCAGGCTGTGGTTTGGTTCAAGGGGGGCATTTTTTAAGCCACATGCCTGCTTTGTGATGGTTAGTGTAGTCAAGTGCAGATAATTTAATCTGTGCAGCCACTTCAAGGGCATGTGTAACCACAATATGGGCAGCACGTCCCAGTGAAGGTGTTGCTAGTGATCACCTTCCTGGGTCCAAGGTGTCTGATTCCTGCCATCTGACATGGGTGTTCCAAGAGCAGGTGTATTGATTTCTCATTTTTTAATGACTAAAGATCGTACGAAGAAGTTCTGACATTTCCTTCTTCCATACGAAATCATTTTATACCATCCCTGGACTGAGCAAGTGACACTTTGGAGACTCCTGGTCCAGAGTAGGGGCGTCTCTAAGAATCCTCATCTCTCCTGCATGCCCTGGGAAGGGCTGCCTTGGGGAAAAAGTGTCCTTGGGCTTTTGGGCTGGAGTTTCACAAATTTTGGCCCTCAGCAGCAGGCCAAGGCAGCTGCAGATGGCAGTGCTGGCCAAGTTCATGGTGGCCATCCTGATGACTTGTTCTGCAACCCTCTTAAAAGCCTGATTATTTTGGAGTTTGAAGGGGGATTCCTTAGAGAGTCCCATAAAAGCTACAGCTTGCTTGAGGAAAATGCACAAACAAAATTCCATTCTGTTTCATAGGGGTTCAGTGAACCCCTGAAGCTCAGGATGAAGAACCCGTTCAGAAGGGGAAAAGTTAGGTTCAGAAGGCCTCTGTCCTGTGCTCCAAAACGTCCTTCCCTGCTTTATTGCAGAGAGGCAGCAAGGAGCTTGAACTTTGATTTCAAAGACATCTAGATTTGCGTCTCCACTCGATTCCCCTGCTGAGGAGCTGGGTTAAACTGGGCAACCTTTCATTCTATGAAGTGGCTTATGATAACCCACATCTGGTAATGCAGCCCTCCTTGTTTGCCCCATTCCAGCTTTACTGGCCGCCTTGCTTGTTCTTCAAACACTTGAGCTCTTTCCTGCCCCAGGGCCTTTACACCTGCTGTTCTTTCAGCATAGAATGGTCTATCATCTTCTTATGGCCAGCTCCTCACTGTTCACAGCTCAACTCAACCGTCATTTCCCCAGGAAGGCTTTTCCCGATCACACCATCTTTCACCGCCCCCTCTCTGTTTATTTGTAATTTAAAAAAAAAACAAAAACAAAAACAAAATCTTGTGGTTTTTAGTGTATTGACAAATTTGTGCAACCAGGGCCAGTTACTTCCAGTCCACTATCTAATTATAATAATGTTTTCCTCACTCTAAAAAAAAATGTCCATATCCATTATCAGTCACTTCCACCCTGCCACTAGCCCCTGGAAACCTCGAATCTACTTTCTGTCTTTATGGCTTTGCCTAGTCTGGACACTGGATATAAGTGGAATCTCACAATATGTGGCATTTTGTGTCTGGCTTCTTTCACTGGGAATAAGGTTTTCAAGATTCCTTCACATTAAAGCAGGTGTCCGTGCTTCATTCCTTTTTTATGGCTGAATAATATGCCACTCCATACCCCACATCTTGTGTATCCATTCCTCAGAGGATGGCTGTTAGGGTCGTTTCTACTTTTTGGCTATTGTGAAAAATGCTCTTGATCACATTACTCTTTTTAAAAAATTATTCATTTGCAGCCCTCGTTTATTTGTTTAACATGTTTACTTTTTATCTTTTCCTGTAGAACATAAGCTCCGGGAAGGCAGTGACCTTATTCATCTTGTATACATACCACTGTATCCTCGGGGCTTTATACGGGGCATGACACATTGTAAACAATGAATATTTGTTGAATGAATGGAAGAAAATGAGAGCTGTTGTTATTCTTTTGTCTCTTCGTGAACTCAGTCTTTTCCTGTAATCCATGTGGGACTCTTGCAGTGCTGACCTGGGTCTCCCCCACATCTGCGACCTCTTCTTCCCATCTGTGGTTCTTGCTCTGTCATCCCATTGCCCCATGATTGACCATTGCCTGAGCTCAGGGCCTCTGTTGCCTTAGCACAGTCTCCAACCCGAATGTGCAGCAGACTCACATGGGGGTGGGGGCATGAGAACACAGCTTGCTGGGTCCCACCTTTGGAGCTTCTGACTCAGTAGGTCTGGATGGATCCGAAAATGTGCACCTTTTCAAGTTCCCAGGTGACACTGATGCCGCTGATTGGCAGACCACTGTCTGAGAGTCACTGCGGTAGTCGGGTAAATTTCAGCAGACAGGCTGGACCTGCTGAGTTCAGAGGTGGTCTGGGTGGGCCTCACCCAGACAGTTCATTTTCCTTCTCTGTCTCCCTTCTTTTTTTTTTTTTTTGAGAAAGAGTCTCACTTTGTTGCCCAGGCTAGAGTGAGTGCCGTGGCGTCAGCCTGGCTCACAGCAACCTCAAACTCCTGGGCTCAAGCAATCCTGCTGTCTCAGCCTCCCAAGTAGCTGGGACTACAGGCATGTGGCACCATGCCGGGCTAATTTTTTCTATATATGTTAGTTGGCCAATTAATTTCTTTCTATTTATAGTAGAGACGGGGTCTCGCTCTTGCTCAGGCTGGTTTCGAACTCCTGACCTTGAGCAATCTGGCTGCCTCGGCCTCCCAAAGTGCTAGGATTACAGGTGTCTCCCTTTATATAGACTCAGAAGGTTTTGGTTAGCTAGGAACATTTGGGTATATCCTAAAACATGTCACTAGCTCTTGGGGGTTTGTATCCTGGAGAAACTCTCCCTGGTCCAAGAGGAGGCCTGTATGAAGACATTTATTGCACTGTTGTTCATAGGGGCCAGGGAGTTGGTGACCATCTAGATGTCCATAATTACGGAAATGATAAATAGGACTGATAGTCTGTTGGTTTGCAATAAACAATCGGATGTTTGTAGCTAGGATCCATTCTGACTGGTCTGTTCCACTGCCATTAATAGTAGCAGATGGAGACTGTCATCCCTGCAGGTAAGTGAAATACAGAGGTTGCATGTGATGAAATACTATGCAGCAATTGCAAGGGAGGAAAGAGGTTCACACTCAGCAACATTGCTAGTTCCCATGTGTGAAAAAGGAAGAAAGAGAATGAAGTTTATGGTAAAAATAGCATTTATGTAAAGGATACACACATATACTATAACACTTACAATATTATATATCTTTCAAGGATATTCATATATCTAAATAAAGATATGACAGAGGGTAGATAAATAGAAAAAAGTGCATTGGTAAGTCTGATCTTAGATGTGATATCTGTTTGACAGATCTCTGCTCTGTTTTATGCATAAACACAGAAATTTATCCCTAAATTGACATCTAATTGTGAAGGTCAAGGTTATGGGTTGCATTGTGTCTCCATCTCCACACCCACCCCCTAGAAAGGCTCTGGTTCAAGTCCCTGTGCCACAACTTGCTGGTTGAGCAGGTTAATTCACCTCTCTGAGCCTCTGTTTACTTATCTGCAAAGGAGTAATGATTCTTACAAGGTGTTTTGTGCTGCTTTGTTGAGTTAAGGCATGTAATGCGATTAGCATGGTGTTTGACTTATGGTAAGTACTAGATAAATGTTATCTGTTGTCACTAATATTGGGCCATTGCTGTACATGAAGTGCTGGTATCTAGTGTTAGATAGAAAGAGAGAACTAAATCTACTGAGTGGAGACACCTTTCTATGTATTCATCATTTAATCCTCTCAGTGACTCCCTGGGGTAGATATCACCGTTATTACACGGCTGTTGTGAGAAGCATGTAAACTAGTCTGTGTGAAGTCCCTCATGCAACCTCTAATTGCAGTGATTTTATTTACTTGTGTTTTTCTCCACCCTACCCCTACCTGGAATGGGGGCTTCCACGGAGGCAGGGTTCTTGCCTTTCGTTCCCAATCACCGTGCTCAGGGCATAGCAGGTGCCAATTGTTGTTTTTGCAATGATCAGCTTTAAATTCTTTCTTCTTTCAGGGCCCTTGCGGATGTCATGAGGCCACAGGGCCACTGCAACACTGACCACATGGAGAGAGACCTTAACATTGTTGTCCACGTCCAGCATTACGAGAACATGGACACGAGGACCCCCATAAATAATCTTCGTAAGTAGAGCTTCAGGAATCATTTCCGGTCCTGCATGGCGCCCGTGGGGTGGTCACATCTCCAGATTTCGTGGTGTGTGTTGGGGTTGGTTAAGAGCTTCTCTTTGTTGACAAGTTAGAAGTCGTATTTCATTTGTCTTGGATATAATGTGGATGTCTTGGATATAATTCGGCATCATTTCACTTGGTTGATTTCTTTGTTAAATAGTGATCCACTTGGTTGGTTTCTCACGGTTGATTCTTCTCGCACCTAGTAGACTGGTTGGTCCATCTTGATTGATCTATTAACTGATGGCCCTCTTGATTATTTCATCATGGTTGGTTACTTTAGTTAACTAATAGATTATCTGGTTGGTTCATCTTAGGTAGTTAATCTGTTAGCCAATGGTCCATTAGTTTATTTCTTTACCTCCTTACATAAACCAGGGGTGACTTCTAGGTTTCATGCTGTATTCAATTAAGAAATACTAGTTCAGAAGAATTATGGACTCTAAAATTGTAGGGATTCGAGTTCACAGTGAACTGAATAGTGAAGAACAAGTTTGTTCTGTAAAGCATTAAACGTGATTGTTTCATAAAAAAAAAAAAAGTTTTTTTATAAAACTAGAGTTCCATAAAAATAACCTATAAAATACTCTGTGTGTATGTGTGGGGGTGGATATTGAGTTATAGTCATGTTGGTTGGGGTTCATATGTGTGATTCAACGGTAGCAAATTTGTTTCCATTGTTCTGCCAGGAAAAAAAAAAAGCTATATTTGCTATTGTGTATCTATTTTTCAGCAGACAAAGCATGCTTGGAGATCTTGGTAAACTCCCAAAGAGTTTCTTTCCTTTCAAAGGTCTGTATATACAACATACATTATGGAGCTGGTGCTCTGACTAATGAGAGTAGAGGAAAAATAAGATTGTTTAGTTTTTGACAATAATGTACTACCATGGTTATTCCCAGTAATTATGTTTTCAAGTAACCCCCACATTAAAGTAATGTGGAGGGCTTGGTTTAAAATAACAAAAGCCAGAAGATTTAAGGGATGCATTAAGTTGTGGCTGGAGGTTCCTGAAAACAGAAACAGTTCGGTGTTGTACGTTTTTACAGTCTGGGTCGCCTTTGCTCACTAGGAGGTGCATGGGTGTTTTATTTGCTGAGTCATAGTTTTGGATAGTCTGGTTGCAAATTTTTATGCTCAATGGGGAGAGGAAGACGTCTGTGCAATTTAACATAGGCCGCACAAATCCTCTGATTCCTCATTGTGATGGTTTCTCATGGTTTTGGAAATGGTTGCAGTGTATTAGCAAAGTCATCGTCAACGTTTGCATGGTTAGAAAAAAAGAGCCAACAAATAGAATGTCTTAGGTTTAAATATATTAAATAATTGGACATTATTCAGTTGTGAACCGGATCATAAAATGGTGTGAGAAATAGCCACACTCTACCGAAAGACACTGGCCGTTGGAAGAAACAGCCCCAAAAGATACGGAAAATGGCACCAACTCAGATGTAGGAATCGCTGTATCTGATTCTGGCTTTGATGGGAATGAGCACGTTCTCTTTCAGTTTGCACTGGGAAATAAGTCGAACTTAGCTGTATGTTTGGGTCCCTAACATCATATATCACAGAGCAGAGAAACTGAAATGGTATTGAGTCCCTGGCTATAAAAGGTGATTGTTAGCAAGTTTTTCATTTGAAGTTTCAATCGCTAAGATGATTTTGAATCAGCACTCAAATGGAATAACAAACTCATTGAAGTCACCCAAGTTTCATCATTCCATCGGGCTAAAGGGCAGGGAACATTAACGAATGTTACTTACATAAGGGATTTTCGTTTAAAATTGCACTGGAAATAAATGACTGCTCAGAGATGGGTGTAAGAAAATTGTATATTCAGAAGAATGGATGATTTGGGGGAGTTCATTGACAGCTTAGGACTAGATGAGTGGTATTAATCAGTTATTAAATGTTTAAGAAACCAGGCAATGCCCAGAACCCATTTTGACTGATGGAGAAGTAGGAGAGAAGGAATCCAGTCTGATAAATGGAAAATTGAGACCAGTCCTTCGTTCCACAATTATAATGCACCGGCTGAATATAAAACCCTTGTCTGGACATTATGGGAGCCAAAATGACTTATCATTACAAAACATGGAAAGAAAGATGCATCTGTTTGTGACACACCAAGAAGAGTACATCATGCCATTTTTAGTTTGTTCTTCACTAAGCATCCAAGTTTCCAGATATGCCTGGAGATTCAGTTGTCTCAACTTAAATGTCATTTTCATGGCTATTCAATCACCCACTTAAGGGAACAATAATCTCCATCTATTTCTCTCTCCCTATCTGCTTAGTATTAATAATGCTAGGTCACTTTCTGACCTCTTCCTTATGCTTTGGTCAAATGCCACAATGGTCAATAGCCATTGTGGAAATCTAGGTATTTGGAAGGAGGGGAGTAGAGGACTTGGGTGAAGGCAAACAGGAAGGAAAGTGTTTTGATATGGGCAAATTTTGGTCAACCTTTCTATATGAATTTCCTGGGGTTCATTTTTCCTGTGATATTCATGACTTGCCTTTTATCTAAAGATGGATTTTTCCCCAGCTGATGTTGTTCAAATTCTTTCCAGGCATTCAGTGATATTGCCTAAAAATATTTAGTCTGATAATCAAAAGGGCCTCAACCTCTTTGATTAACAGGATGTAGATTCCTATGAGATAGTGATTTTCTGCAAATACTCCTCGGCTTCCATATAATTATAGTTTGTTTTTGAAGGCACATTTTGTCCTTAAATGCTGTGAACATACTGCCTCCCCTACCCCAACTTCCCTTCCTGCCAATGACACCCCCCACCCATTTTGGGAGTGCAGAGTAAATATAGGCTCCATTTGGTCTTTTTAAGGATGGGAAATGTGAGTGAGGGGCTGTGCATGCAACCTGGATCCAACTTTCTCAATTCATTTGCGTTCACAGCACATTTTTATTTTAAATACAATTTTTCTTTCAGAGTACTTTTTTATTTACAGAAAAATTACAAAGATAGTACACAGAGTTCTATATATTCTTCACCCACTTTCCCCTAATGTTAACATTTTACATCACCATGGTACATTTGTCAAAACTAAGAAATCAACATGAGTACATTCCCTTTGGCTAAACCACTAATGTTGTTTGAATTTTACTAGTTTCTTTGCTAATATCCCTTTTCTGTTCCAGAATCCGATCCAGGACACCTTGTTGTCTTTAGCATGGCACACTTTGATGGTAGAGTTTTGGTTGTGCAATATTGTATAATGATGTGATAAAGACAGAAAACAACATGAAATAAGCCAGCAGCAATTACAAAACCTTTATTGCCACAGTATCAAATGTGTCTCCCAGCGTCTATAAAAACATCCAAATAAAATTATTCACGGCGGGCCAATGTTGGGTTGGAACCAGTTGCTGGCCTGACTGGCTCTTGTACGTATCTGTGGGACAGAGCCCTGTCTTGTTCCATGCATGCATGCAACCCCTCTTTGGAATCGGGTTGATGTCACACAATTTATTTTACTGTATAATCTGAGCAAGTGAGATCTTACCCCAAACAGGGGAAATGATGACTTGATGTTCTAGGCCACAGAATCCATCTGAAAGAGAAGGCTTCTATTCCAGCCCCACCACCTTCCTACTGCCCCAGAATGATGCCCAAGTGGATTTATAAGGAACCAAAAAAGCTGACTGATGGTTTATTTTCTGAAGAGGCTAAACAGATCATATCTAGCACCATTCATTTGTCCACATTTACCAAGGCACCTGGGATATTCCACACTTAACTTTTGGAAATATTGGCAAGGATATTCCCAAATATTTAAAAAATTTGGGGGGAATGTCCTAGCCAGGGCAGGCAAAAAGGTAAATATAGACAAAGGAGTATATGAGAGTAAAAGAAAAATATGTAAGAGTATGCTATTAGCAGTGACTTATACATATAGCATTATAAACCCCCAACATAGTGAATCTTTAAAACCTTATTAGAGTCATACTATTATTTTCACTATGATAAGGATGGGAAAACTGAGGCAGAGAGAGGTTTAAGTGGCTTGTCTAAAGCTCGTCTAACTACTAAACGCTGAAGCTCGGGTTTAAATTGAGCCAGTCAGCCCCCAAGGTCTGTGATTTTAACCACTATGCTGTATTACCTGTCCTTATGGTGCTTAAAAATATACACAATAAAATTGTTAAAAATATTAGAAAAGGTGTCAATGACATTGTAATTTATACATAGAGAAGCAGGATTCAAACCCAGGTCTACCTGACTCCACAGCCTGGACTTTATTAGATGGACGTGGGTTATCTCATGGTGAGTATTTGGGTCTCAGGAAGGGTGGGGGTCAGGACCACTGCAGGGGCTTCAGTTGGCAGAATGGATAAGGCATCTTTCCTGTCCTCAGTGTGCTCAGTCACTGTGAGCACTTAGTTCAAATTATTCAGAGTGAGAATAGGATCAGTTTCCAACTGCCAGTGGTCTGGCTCCCCCAGAAGCAATTGTCTGACCTTGGTTCAAGCAGTTGGGTGGGATAGACTGAATTTTAGAATTCTTTCTTAGGATTGTAGTGGGGCCAAGAAAGGTGTGTGAGGAAAGGAAAGGCGAGGTAGGTTACTGTTTTAATCTTCCTTGTGGGTAGGCAGGGATACATTTGTTTTATTCACTCCTCTATCTCCAGTGCCTAGAAAATGTACAGTGTTAAATAGATAGTTGTTGAATGCATGCATGCATGAATCTTTAGCACAAGCTTGATAAGAAGCTTGTTAGTTTCTGACAAGAAACTGGTGGAACCCTGGAATTCTTGGGGTTTTGAATTTTGAGAGAACTTGGCTAATTCCATCTCATGTGAGGGTTTAACTCTCTTATATGAAGTTATAGCTACCAACACTCTTGTTCCTGAAAACTAAATGTTCTTTTCCACAGTTGGGCAGACTAGTTGTTCCATCTGAAAATCTATGACTCAGGCACATGGGTTAGTAAATTATGTAGTTAATAAGAGTGAGGGAGTGATCTATACTGGATCGGCTAGGAAACATTTGTAGGTTCAGTGTAGTAGCCTGAAATGAGTTTGAGTGTTTTAGATCAAGAAATCTGTTTTTCTCCTGAAGCATGGTGTTCTGTGGTAGAGATGGGTCTCTGATATTCAGAAGATGCTCACCGGACTTGTCTAACATAACTTGGAGGTAGTGCAGTGAGGGAGTGGGGGCTACGAGTTTGGGAGGTAGACAATTGGGATTGGGTATTTGTCATTTATTAGCTGTGTGCTCTTGGAAAACTTAATTCTCTGAACCTCAGTTTCCCATTCTATGAAACAGTAAAACAATACATACCTTACAAGATTGTTATGAGCACTAAATGCATCAACACGTGTAAAGAACATAGCACAGTGCCTGGCAACATAAATATTGTTTGTTACTGATATTATTTGTGGAACGAATGGCTATTGGTGCTAAAGGCTGCTCATTAGGGGACAATGATACAAGTCGGCATGAATTCATTGTGCAGTTGTCTTCACAGTGAAAATGTTTTCACTCTGTGTGCCAGTTGATAACGCAATTTGTGTGTGCATGTGTGCGTGTGTTTATTACTAATGTTTGGATGCAAATGAGAAATGAAGGAACTGTCAATTCCCTCCTAAAGAAATAGTTTGGGTGGAGCAGCTGTCCCATCCTTAGCCATTTGTTCCTGTCTTATGTTTTTCTTGTGTGCCCATTTAAAACACACGAGCTTTTATTCTCTTAGGAATATCGATGCTATTACTTTATTTACACTGGCAGACCAGTCCAGTAAGAATCTGTATGGGCCCAAATGCATCTTATACTTCCACCCAGAAAATTGAGAATGAGCGTGTGTGTGTGCATGCGTGTGTGCACGAGCAACAGAGAAACAGAGCCCTTAGAGGAAAAAAAAAATCACTTTCTGTAAGTCATCTCCTGGGCTCTTTTCAAAAATTGCTACTAATGCTGGCCACATGGCATTGCCTAATTAGATTTGCATTGCCTTTCCAAAGTACTTGCAACCAGCTGTAGGACTATTTGTAAAGAAAGCCTAAATGCTCAACACAGTGTCTGGTTTAGCTTAAAAGATGCCAAGTTCTGTTTCTTCCATACCAGGGAAAGCCTATCCTTAGACACATTTCCTTTGAGAGAGCATTTCTGTTTCATATCTGGATTAAGTGATACGACATACCTACTCTCTGATTGACATTAAGTGTGGATAAAAAGGAGCAATAAATGAAACAATAGCTTATGTTCTGCACCTACCACATGCATGCATTTTGCTTCTCGCAACAACCCCATAAAACAATTGAAATGACTCTTGCATGCACATATTGTTAATGGAGAGATTGTGGCTTGGCTCAGAGAGTTTAAGTAACCTGCCCAAGGTCACAGAGATATTTGCTGAGTAATTCAGACTCTGGACGTGAACTCGTGTCTACCTGGCTTTAAACCTTGTACTCTATTCGTGACCATTCTCATGTCTTTTCCAAGAACCTATATCAGGTTATGTCTCTTTTTCTCTTTCTTTTCTTTATTTATTGATTACCAGTAAGAATTGCTGTATTAGACTATACTCATCTTTGAAAATAGACAAACTGAGATAAAGTCATCATTTCTGTCTTGGAGGACTCAGATTTTAGCCAATTGTTTGCTTTCTGGTAATTAATATTTCCATTCAATCAACATTCAACTGATATTTATTATAATCTTGCTATGTGTCTGTCAATGCACTAGGAATTGAAGGCACAAGGATAAATGAGACATAAATTGGACATATCATCTTGGAGCTTACAATACAGTGGGAGAGATAAAAACAAAGTAAACAGGTAATTGCAAAGCAGTGTGGCAGGAATAAATCCAGGGAGATGTGGAAGCAAGCGGAAGGCCCCTACAAACTATCTGGGGCTAGAAAGGCGGGAAGAGAGATTAGGACAGCTTTTCCTGAGAAATTTGTGTTTTGTTCGGAAAGAAAAATACTCCTCATCAACTTTCCAAGAATCAGAGTGAAGAAAAGCAGAACATTTTCATGTCCTGGCTTTGCTCACCTTTGACTGAGGGGAGAACTATTAGTCTTAGAACATAGATCTTTCTTGCAGGTCTGGTGAGTTTTATACAAATTGTATAAAGAGAGAAGAGGGTTTTGTTCAGTTAGGGTCATACTGCTTTTGGTCAGAAAATAAGAGTGCCAAGCTGGCTATGGGAAGACCGAAATTTCAGGGTCAGCTATCAAGAGTAGAATGCAGGTTCTTTTCAAAGTACTCTCTCAGCTCAGCCAGCCTGCTGTTCTTTAAATAGATTAGTGTTGAATTTTTTCGTCTTTTAAAAATAACAATCAATATAAAATTAATATAGTTAATATAATCATACATATATTAACATAATTTATAATAAGGTTTTAGGAAACTGCCTTAAAAATCCCAATAAGCATTCTCAATTAAGTTAATTACAAGTTGAATGGGAAATCCCATTACGTTAGTCTGAGATGCAGTTAATGAAACTAAGTGTAATCATAATCTGAATATTTCATTAAATGGAGACTTAAACTCATTAATTTAGGTATTAGGTCTGGAGTTGTGTGCTCACACTAAGATTGCCATTCTCAAGGCAGAACCTGTGTTTTTACTTGTTTAGAGCCAGCTCTTCGAGCACAAAGGATCTGTCCACGGTGCTGAACCACACCATTGAGGGAAAGTATCCCTTTCAAACCTCTGAGCCAAAACCGTCTATCTTATAGATATTGGTGTTGGAGGGAACTTTAGGTACCATCTTGCCTTTGGCATGCCACATTTCTGGTTTCCAGTAGGATTAAAAATTTTGAAGAATTAGAAGAACGGAGACCAACATAGTGTACTAACTTTTCAATGTTGCCAAAAAAGGAAATTGAGCAAAAAGCAACCGCTAAATACTATCACCATAATTCTGCAGAAGATTAAGGCATCTTAACACCAAACATTTAGGTAAGAAATAGTTCTCAAAATAAAAGACAATGCCTAAATCAAATGACATTAGCTTCATGAAAAACTCATTCCACCCTCCTTATTTTTTTTCGCATTTTATTTTATTGCCCCCTAACCAGTTGGAAATGAGAACAGAACACAGATTTGCATTTCTGGTTGTTTGCTCATTGAATGAGTATTTATTGAGTGCCTACTAAATTCTAGGGGCTTCTTGCTAGGGATATAGAGATTAGCAGTGTGTGTGTGTGTGTGTGTGTGTGTGTGTGTGTGTGTGTGACTTTATAGAGCTGTTAATCAAACCATTCTCAGAATCTCACAAAGAAAGAAACTGAGGTCCAAGAAAAATCATGCATTTTCTTCAAGTTATACAACCATGAAACTTGCCTGGTTAATATTGTTTTCAAAATAATTATTAAATGTTTAAGACACAATTACGGATCACAAATACATGTTTACTTGACAGTTTTGCAAAATGGACTTAAGGATGTGAACAAAAGGGACATACTTCATTGCTGTTGGTATAAAACTACTTTAGTTTGATCCCTCACCTGTTATCCAAAGGAAGCCCTTTGAACTATTCAGATATTCTTGACATTTTAACAAAATATTGAATTGCACGCAGCCCATGAATTGGAACTTGCTCGAGGGCAGTGTGTGGTATTTACTTTCTTTTATTGAGTGGTAACAAGGAATGAAGGAAGTGCCTCATTCTGCAGAAGCAGTATTAAAAAAAATTAAGATATATATCAAAGTCAAAGAAGGTCATCGATCAAACAATTTTTTGATAATAACTGACCGAAAAGTTGCATAAGCATGCTGTTTAAAAATTGTTCCTTATGAGAACTTTTGTTCTGCTAATCAGCTTGGAGGTAGCTGGGTTCAGATTCTGGTTCTGTTTTTTTTAAAATGTGTTTTTAATGTGCCAGAATTTCTTCCACCTCAGGGTCTTTATATTTGCTATTCCCTGTGCCTGTAACACTCTTCCTTTTCATTGTGTAGGTTTTTGGCTAAACTGTTACGTCTTTGCAGAGCCTTCCCTATAGATATAGAAAGCAACTCAGCCTATGTAAAGAACACCCTGTCTATTAGATCACCATTTCATTTTTATCGCAGCTCATATACTGCCTAAAGTCAACGTGTTTACTTGTTTCTCTTTCATCTTCCCCACACATGTCAGCTCCATAAGACCAGGGGCCTTGTCTGTCTCGTTCCCCACTGTATTCCCAGTGCCTAGCACTGTGCCCGGCGCATAGTAGGTGCTCTGTAGAAGTTTGTCGGATGATCAGTGCTGTCAAATTACAGTACTGGGCACATTTTATCAAATCAATGTTGCCGTCACTTTTTCTTTGTCAATTCATCCCAGGTTTTATTTCTTGCGGACCAAACCCTCAGCATTGCTATTAGAGTTTAACAAATACCAAATTAAGTACCGAGAGAAGTTGCATACATTTACGGGCTCATGAATACACATTCCAGCATTACCTGGCAATTACAGAGCGACACACAAAGGCAATGTTTTCGAAGTTCAGTTCACCAAATTCAATCACAATTGATTTTTGTCAATAGCATTTCCTTCCTTTTTATTTCTTTCGGCTTCTCTGTATCGTAGCTTGCTTGCTAATGTCCTGATCCATGCCAACTCTCCATTTGATTAGCATGAAAGCAAACTAAGGAGGGAATTGGGTGTGTTTAATATTTATGAAATGACTATGTTGTGTTGATGTGGATAATAAAAAACCTTCACTGTGGTGGTGCAGAATAACCTTAATAATCCCCTGCTTAGGATCATAATATTGATTTCAGTGTGTTGCCAAACAGCCTGTTAAATATCCAACAGTTATGTTTCACATCTAAATATTATTTTTAAAAGAAAGTCTTAGAACCCAGAGAGAGAGGAAGTGGTGGGTACGATGAAAAAAAAAAAAGCCATAAGAGATCCACAGCTCAATTTCATATCCTATGGTAGAGCAATCATACAATGGCAAGCCCCAAGCCTGGCTTATCTATGGTTAAAATCAAGCATTTACCTACCCTTTGACTCTGAATACCCAAATATGCAACCAGATCTTATAATCCTCACCCCTGGAGCAAAATCAGGTCAAGCTAAGAAAAGCACTTAAGAACAAAAGACTCGGTCTCTGAATTTTCAGTCAGGAATGCTGTGTGCGTCCCCTGCCTCCTGGAATACTTTTTAGTAAAAGCATGGGAGGAAAATGGGATGTATTATGTTGGGGATGGAGGGAGGAAGTTTCAAACTTTGTGTCTCATCATAGATTACCATTTTATTAAGCAATCACTGTATGCGAAACACTTTATGAGGCATACTCAGGGTAATAACGCTAATAGTTAACATTTATTGGATACCTGCTCTATACCAGGTGTTTCAAAATATATTATCTCATTTAATTCTTTTCACAGTTCCCTGTAAAGTGGTAGGATTATCTATATCTTAAAAAGTAAATAGGCACAGGCTATCCATCTAATATATGACAGTGTTAGGATTCAAATACAGTTTGGACTGACTCCAAAGCCTGAGCTTTCTTCCACTCAGAGTAGGCAAATAGGTGTTATGTTGGGTGCTGTCACTGATGACTGGTTGTCTGCCTGCAGAGGAGTTTGGAAAAGATTTCGAGGCCATATTCATGCTCAGTGGGCATGAGTGCTGTGATTGATTAGCAATGTCTGCTGTGAGAGAAGGACAGGAGAATTGTGCTTGTGTGCCATATTTCTGCTAGAAATATAATAAAGATCACTCAAAGGATTTATGAGTTTGTAAGTGAGGGGAGATAAATATGATATAAAATGAAGGAATATAAGCCAAATTGATGGATTGGGAAGACCTCAAGTGTTTAGTGCCTAACACACAGTGTTTGGATGAATGAGGTCTGTTCGGAAAGTATCTAGCCATAGTTAATATAACGAGAATGGTTAGCATGACATCAGTGTAACCTGGCAGCCAAGGGGAGTGGACTGGAATGCGCATGTGTGAACAATGACTTCTTCACTGTACTGATCAGTGGGGCGCTAGGCGTCATTGAATGAGCATGTGTACTGTGTGGCCGTCACATTCAAAATGCCTGAGTGAGTAAAGCAACAGATCTACACCAAATTTTGTGTTAAGCTTGAGCATTCCTTCTCAGAAACTATTTGGAAGATTCAGAAGGCTTTCAGGGATGATGCAATGAGTCCAGTGCAAATGAAAATGTGACACAAATGCTTCAAAGATGGTCAAGAACCTGCTGAAAGGGATCCATGTTCTGGGAGGTCTGCAACAGGCAGAATACCTGAGAATGTTGAGTGTGTATGGGTTAGGGTAAGAGATGCTGGGAGAATAGAAAAATTAGCAAGGCATGGGGGTGTGCGCCTGCAGTCCTAGCTACTCAGGAGGCTGAGTCAGGAGGATTGCTTGAGCTCAGGAGTTTGAGGTTGCTCTGAACTATGATGACACCACTGCACTCTGCCCAGGGCCACAGAGTGAGACTCTGTCACACACACACAAAAATAATAAATAAATAAATAAAAATAAAAAAGACACTGGGAGAACTGTGTGAGGTCTCAAGGTGCTCACTTGAAGGGGACTGAGGCATCATTGTCATATGTACAATGTTTTTTATACCTTGTATCATCTTCAATAAATGTCTCTATTTTTCCTGTTACATGACTGGATACTTTCTGGACAGATTATATGGTAGGTGACTAGAAAATCTTTATTTAACAAATACATGAATGAATAGTTTGAGGCCGATAGTAACTTTTTATTCTTCTAGACTCTCTAAGCTATTTCCCTACATCAAGTCAGACCACCATAAATTTACATACCAGAACTGCATTCCTTTAGTTTCCTGTATGAGTGCCAATCCAGAACTGTATTTTAATAATATTAATTAAAAAAAAACATGGTTGATATAACAAAGGGAAAGGAAGAATGCACCTGTATTTCTGCAAATCTGCTATTGAAAATGGGGCATATTATGTTGTTCAATATCCTTTGTATAGAGAAGGACTTCCTGTATTACACGTTTATTCAACACATCTTTTTTTGTGCAGTATATAGTTAGGCACTGTGCTAATGAACCAAAAACAAGCCAGGCTTTTGACCTCTGGAGCCGACATACTAGTAGGGGAAGATTCTTGAAACAGCTAACAGATACACCATTTAAGAGATATGACTTGTAATAAGTATTGGAGGAAACAAGCAAGGTGATGAGATAAAATATAACAAGGCTGATGTCACTGAGGAAGTGACAATTAAGATGAGACCTACGGATGAGAAGAACCAGTCAAGTGCAGATTGGGGGAAAGGGAATTCTAACCAGAAAAAACAACATGTGCAAAGGCCTTGAGGCAAGAAAGAAATTTATCATGCTTGTGGAAATAAAGGAAGCCCAGTGGGGCTAGAGTCTGATGAGGTAGGGGAAGAGGTTACATAAATAAATGTGGAGAAGTGTTATTCAGAAATGAGAACAAAGTAAGATAGTAATTATAGGCTATAGCTACAGTGTTTGAGCAACTACTGTGTCTATGTGCTAGACACTATGCTAGGTGCTTCACATACATTTTGTTGTGTCTCAATGCTTGACCTGACCATCCAGTAGCTCTTTCCAGTGGATATTCCATTGGACACTAGTCCTTTGAGATGTCCTGCAATGTTAGAGTTCCTTGGACAAATGAATTAAAGGCTCTTAGGATAAATGCAATAAAGCCATTTACAGTTATGTTCATTTTAGTGTTTTTCAAACTGATATATCTGTTAAACATGTCTTTATGTAACAATTATTGACATTTAGGGGAAATAATATTCTGGGGAGCAGACTTTGAAGAATGCTGCCAGATTGATTTTTTTACCTGGTCCTACTTCCTCCCTTTCTATTGTGATAAACTCATCATGTCTCAAGGCAATTCTGTTTTCTCAATTCTGTTTTCGGGCAGGCTTCATTCAAAGGGAGTTTGCCACCCATTCCCAAATTACCAGCCAAGCCTCTTAAAGCAGCCTCCAAAAGAAGCCAAAGGCAAAGCCATCAATCATTTTCTTTCCTCTTCTCTCTGTACCCTTTTCTCTGTCATCCTTCAGGCCTCAGAGGAAATAGTCTATATCAGAGTGTTTTGGTTACAAGCCACAGAAATCAATTTTGTCAGACTTGAGCTAAAAGGGAACTCTCTTGAATTCTATAGGTTGGCTCATAGAACCAATGGAACATCTGAAGGTCCAAGCTTACAATGATAGGAGCCAGGACAGCTCCAACCATGGTCTTTGTCAGAGGTCCCCTGCTGATATGAATTATTCCAACCATTTTTCTCTGTTTGTGCCCACTCATGT
>VSMD01112201.1:40000-88736 GCA_008750895.1 Mirza zaza
GCCATTTGGGATCCTCAGTGCAGTGACAGCCTGCTGGTAACGTGAGATCTCAACAGCTTGGACTGATCATGGAGATAGGAGGTGAAGAACAGGTGCTCTCGAGGACAGCTCCGGACGTCGGCAGGCACCTTAGTGCAATGTTTTCTGGGGCTGAAGGGCAGGAGGTTCCAATTCTCTTATATTTCCCTCCTTGGTAGGGGAAAGTGGAACCCTTAGTAGTTGGTATGAGTGAGCTTGCACTTGAGAGGGAAAGGGCAGAAATGGGCTGAGGATTAGCAGTGGCTAAAACATTTTGGGACCAGTTCCTGGAACATTCACATATGGAGAAAGCCCTTGGAGACATGCATACTCAGAGCATGTTGCCTCTTTCAAGTTGACCTGCCATGGAAAGGTGAGTCCCTCAGTGTCCGTAACGGAGTCTGTATCTGCAGACTTATGAATCCCATGATTAGATTTGCTGCAGAGTATCAATCAATGACACCCTGCAGCATCCTCCATATCTCTCCATATTTCCTTCTACAAAGACTGTCTTACTTTGACAAGTAAGTGCTAGGAAAAAGCATTATTTCTCCTAAGGATCTCGAATGTTCTCACTTCATGTGCAATGGAAACAATGCTACTGATCAACTTTCCGTTTTCACTTGGTCTACCCAGAAGCACACAGCCAAATATGAAACTGCATCTCCTTCATCTCCTGCTGTCTGTTTTCCATTTTGTTCTCATATTGGCATAAATCCTGTACTATGTCCAGATCTTTTAGGTTCAATGGACAGAAACCTAAGGCAAAGGAAAAAAGGAATCATGGAGCCATGTCTCTGACCTTTAGGTATAACTACATCTCAACAAATGTTCTCAGGGCTCTGACTTCATCTCTAGATTTTTTGTGCCTCTCTTGGCTTAATTTCAGACAGGCTTTTTTCCTGTACTGGCAAGGTGGCTTACTGGCAGCCCTAACCCAGAATCATCCTTAATGCTCAACTCCCCAGAGAAGGACAGAGCCCTATAACTTTAGAAAAAACCCTAGAGAGTTCTCTGATTGGTTTGGACAGGTCACATGCCCATCCCTGGCCCAATTACTTTGACCAGGCGAAGTGGTTCTCTGATTGGTCAGTCAGGGGTCAGGTATCCACCATTGGATGTGGGTGGAGTCAGTTCCACCCAAATATCACAGCTCAAACAGAACCACCATGGAGCAGGGTGTGTGTGTGTGTGTGTGTGTGTGTGTGTGTGTGTACATGTGGCATATTTGAAGGGGAGAGCTTCGGGGAAGAGATTCTAAACAGACAACAATGGCAAAAACCCTACACACCCCTTATTCTAATTCATATTTTCCTTGTTTTGGATGTATGATTGTTTATTTATATTTTACTTCACTGCCTCAAATCCTTTGTGAAATGAGGTGGAATAAATAAATGATAAGATGTGTAAGCTGACTGCATAAACAAATCAATGCATCTCTCCTTACAAAAGGAGGGTAGGGTTGATTTGAGATCCGAGTCACCAAACTGGGCATCAGGTAGAGCCCCGCAACCTGCTGGAGGTGGGAAACTGTCTCCTGTTGGCCGCGTGTGTGACCACGACCTCCATTCTGTTATGGGCATGGCTGTTAGAAACACCCTGTCTCCCTTTGTAGATGTTGTTGAAGGGCTCATATAGATCCCTGTTTGCATATCAATAGCAAAAGCTAAGAGGAAGAGAGACTGGCTCAGGGTTCACATCTCAAAATTCTTGATTTACCTGTGTATTGTCATTCTGTCTTCCCCTTCCTTTTTTACAGAATTTTTCAACATCAACACCATCGATATCTTGGGCCAGGTAATTCTTTGTTGTGGGGTCTGTCCTGTGCATTGTAGGATGTCTAGCAGCCTCCCTGGCTTCTACCCACTAGATGCCAATAGCACCTTCCCACTGAGTTATGACAACCAAAAATGTCCTTAGTCATTGCCAAGGGGTAAAACTGTCCCAGTTGAAAACCGCTGTCCTATAAGAATGTGGCTTCTGGGAGAAGAAGGACCTTGTATGACTTCGTCTTCGTTTCATCCTTGAACCTAATCCACTGTCTGGCATGCAGTAGATGCTCAATGAATCTTTGTTGCCTAAATGAACTGAGCACTTTGAACTCTTATTTCTAGGCTGTCTTGACCTCCAAGCAGCCACATTTCTTCTTGGAAGAACTAAAATAAAAAATTTATGTGAAGTCTTATACACTTTCAGATACATAACAAGCACTTAAGAAGTGTTAGTTCCTGGCATTACTATTGTTTTGATTATATCCTTCCTGGAACATTGCTAAGCCCAAAGCCATGGATTATTTTGTCTTTCTTGTTTAGCTTGCACGTTTGACCTAAAATTTGCTGCTATGTCTTGAACTACAGGGAGCAACTGGACTGAAACAGCCAGAGAATGGAATGTTGGCAACAGAGACAGAGGTCTGAAAGATTTTGGAAGGTAGTGCTCTGTGAAATGACCCTGGCATGGGCTGTTCTTGGAGCCCGAGGTCTCTAGCTAGAAGGCAGTGGTGGAACTTACGTGTTTTCTTATGCAGGAATAGTACTGTACCCTCCATGCCTCAGTATGGCTGTTTAGAAAAATGTAGGAGTTTTTTCAGTATCAACATGCCTGCGGAGCGGACTTGGTTTGATTCCCCCAGAAGCAGTCCCCGAGACAAGGATTAGAGGACATTTGGGAAGCGATCTTAAGAAATGCTGTTAGGTAAGTGTAAGCGAACCAGGGAAGCCGATTAAGGTGTATCGTCAGGCGAGTTCTAAGCACAGGCAACTGCAGCTCGGTCCTGCCGGAGAATGCTGGGAGACCCAATAGAACTTGCCTCAGAGTCATTGCGATTGAGGAGCAGGGAAGCTGAGGGATTTGATTTATCCACCAAATTTCTAGCTCAACAGTGGCTGAGGGCTACCTCCGGGGCATTAGCTCTCGGACCATTGTGGCTTGCCTTGTGTGGGAACCAAGTGTGTTTTCCAGCCAGAGCGAAAGTTACCAGGCAGAGAGTCCCAGGTGTTTGAGGCTGGCACCCTTGGGCATACAGCTGAGTGCTGAAGGGACACTCTAGGGCAGTGGTCCCCAACCTTTTTGGCAGCAGGGAGAGGTTTCATGGAAGACAATTTTTCCACCGGGGTTGTGGTGGTGCAGAGCTCAGGCGGTGCAGAGTGGCTGTAAATACAGATGAAGCTTCACTCACTAGCCCGCCGCTCACCTGCTGTGCAGCATCTCTTCCTCCCCTTCCCTTCTTCCCAAGTTTCATGGAAGACAATTTTTCTGGAGGAGGGAAGAGGGGCAGGCACAGTGGAGTTCTGCAGCCTGGTCCCTAGTAGGCCATGGATTGGTACCAGTCCCTGGCCTGGGGGTTGGGGACCATAGCTGTAGGGAACTGACTGCATCTGCTACGGGACATTTGGTGGGTGGGGCCAGTGATGCTGAACATCCTACAGGGCAGAAGCTAGACCCTCACCACTAAGGATTATCCTACCCTGAATGCCAACAGACACCCCTTTTGGGAAACATGATGAATGGAAATAGATATTTCCTTTGGATTTCTGGAAGAGAGAACATTTTTTGTCTTATTTTTAGTTATAAAATCAATAACTGTTATTTTCTCCCAGTTGTAAACATAATGGGTGTGCCTTATAGAAAATTTGAAAAGTATAAAAAAAAGTCCCCAAAGAACACACATTTTGGGTAATTTCTTTCTTATTCTGTCCATAGGCCATAGTAATAATGTTTACTAAAACAAGGTTCAAAGTTGAGTAGTTCTGGATTCAAATTCAGACTCCACCAGTTACCAGCTATATGGCCTTGAACAAGTTAGTTAATCTCTCTGGGCCTCAGTTTCCCCAACTTAAAAATGGGAATGATTATATCTTATAAGGTTGTTTTGAGATTTTAGTGAGATAATATATACAGGGTACTTGGCTTATGATAAACAGTCTTCAAGTATGATATATACATATTCATATCCTTTTTAAAAATGAGAATGTTATTAGCCTGTCTTCATGAATTACAATTCTTTATAGTATCTTTTTATGTACATTTCCTTATTTTGTTGTTGTCGTTTAGAATTATGTCATTGGCCTGTCCTTCATAAATGTTCTCTTAAATGAATGTGTAATATTCTACCAAATGCTATGTTAGTTATTTAATGCCGTGTAAAAAATTACCCCTACTTTGTGGTTTAAAACACTAATAATCATTTATCCTCTCACATGGTTTCTAAGAGTCAGGAATTGGGAATGACTTAGCTGGATGCTCTGGCCCAGGGCTTCTCATGGGGTTAAAGTCAAGATGTTGAATGGGGCTGCCGCATCCTCTGAAGTTTTCACCAGGGCCCGCTTCCAAAATATCATACTCCTGGGGACTCGCCAGGGGCCGTCTTGGCGGCTGGCAGCCACACATGCCTGGCCAGTACGTGGGTGCACATTCAATATCTGTGGAATAAATGAACGAGCAGTTGTGATGTGATGCTCCTATGTAACTGATGCAGGATGTTCAGATTATTTCCGGGGGCAAGAATCTTTGGTCCACAGGAAGGGGTCTGAGCGGGGAGGCCAGCTTGCTTGAAGCTCATGGCACAACTTGATTTTTCTCATCTTTGAGGTCCTTGTCCCATGGGAAGTGAAAAGCTGAAAGGGAGTGTGGAGCGAAAATGTGTACAGCAAGGTGCTAGAAGAAGGATCAAGTTGTGTAGAAATAACATCACATGTGTAGACACCTGTCGATAGAACCGGTAATAACGTATTTTTGGAGCATCTGCCGGTGGCTGGGCACTTCGGCCTTTGTGTTAGGGATCTCAGCAAGCGCTTCAAGGTTTGTTGTTGTCCTCATCTGTAAAATAGGTGACCTGGACACTCTCTGAGCCAAGGTGTCCTCATTTACAAATGGGCCGATAATGGGCCTCCCTGTTAGTGGCACTGTGCTATAGACGGGGTGTTCATGTCCTCCCCAAATTCACAGGTGGAAACCTAACCCCCAGTGTGATGGTATTAGGAGATGGGGCCTTTGGGAGATAACGGGTTAGATGGGTTCATAGGGGGGCCCCATGAATGGGATCAGTGCTCCTATAAAAGAGACCCCACAGAACTCCCTGGTCCCTTTCACCATGTGAGGTGACAGCACAGAGGTGGCTGTCTATGAACCAGGAAGTGCGTCCTCACCAGACACAGAATCTTCTGGCACCTTGATCTTGAACTTCCTGCCTCTAGAACTATGGGAAATGAATTTCTATTCTTTATAAGCCACCCTGTCTAGGGGATTTTTCTTATAGCAGCTGGAGCAGACTAAGACCTGCTTTGAGGATGCCAAGGTGAGTAACGTGAAGTGCTTAGCACAGTGCCTGGCATGAAATGAACTGCCCAAGACACAGTGCCCGCTGTCACCACCGTTATTATTATTATTGTCCCACACCATGTAAGTGACAGAGCCAGGATTTTAGCCTGGGCCATTGAACTAAGAAGCCTGTGGATTACTTTTTCTCTACCACGGTGCTGAAGATACATCCCTCTTCTCACTCCCCGCCCTCCAAGAAGCTCATAGTCTCGCTGGGAAAGATACAATGTGGAAGCATAAGGCTACTGAGAAAAAAGACAATGCTAGTATGAAGCTAGCTTGGGTCTCCTAGAAGCAACACCAAAGACAGGGATTTGGGGGAATGCAGTGTATGGAGGAAGTGCTCTTAGGAGGAGGGGAATATGGAGGGAGGGTAGAAAAAGCCAAGCAGGGGGATGGACTGGCTTCCACTTGCTGACAGAGGGAGCTCGGAGCATGGATTGCACCTCAGAGTCGGTTCTGCCTTGGGGCACGTGGCCAGCCTTTTGTGTCCTTGTGTCAATCATTCCCTGGCTCTGGCTGCCCCCGGGCTTGAGGTTAAGAGCAAAGTAACATCCTAGGAGAGGTGCTCCCACCCTCGTAGCCAACGTGGACAGGGGGCAGCTGTGAGCCCTTAGCTCCCAACATCCTCAGCAGCCGGGAAAGGGGATCTGAGCAGGGCACCCAGAGTGGCCGTTGCAGGTCTCTGGGGCAAGAGTCAGCAAACTCTAGTCTGTGGGCCAGTTCCTGCTGGCCCCCTGGTTTTGTAAATAGAGGGTTATTAGAACACAGCGATGCCCATCGTTTCACATATTGTCCATGACTGTCTGTGCTGCCATGGCAGAGTCGAGCGGTGGTGCCAGAGACAGTGTGGCCTTCAAAGCCTAAAATATTTCCTGTCTGGCCGTTAAAGACAAAGTTTCCCAGCATCTGGTCTATGAGAATCTAAGAGAGACGGGTTCAGGGTAATCTGGGGTGGTCCCTCAGTGGAGGTTACTCTTCTTTGGGGACTTGGAGAAATGGTGAGGTTTGGGTTGGAAGCGAGGAATCCAAAGACCTGCAAGGGCTGGTGGGTTGATGCAGGTCCCGGAGAAGCAAGCTCACCTGGAACACAAGTGCACGGCTGCACTAAGGGAGCGTGAGCTGGTGCAGAATTTTCCCTCCAGGGACCACGTGGCTATCTGGGACAGGAGCTTGTTGGTGTGAAGAAATCCACTTAAGGCTCATTTCCAGGGGAGAATTCCATTTAGAAGCCCTTAATCAGAGGAGTGCATGGTCTGGGGTGTGCTAAATGCAAATGAATTCAAACGTAATTATTTGGAGCCTCTATAAACAAGTCTGGTCACTTAAGATAAAGATGTAAAGCACGCGCTCTGCCTTTGTAGGAACAGCAGAGAGGAGAAAAGGGTATCTCGGCCCTCGACGTTGGTGAATGCTTAGCGGAAATTCATTCAGCAGGGGCAGACGTCACGTGCTCCTGGACAGGGACATCGGGACAGCGGCTCTTGAAATCCACGGACTATTTTTGTCAAAGGAGAATTCAGTTTTAAATATTCGATGCCTTTAGGATAACTCATCTATCACTGGGCCAATTTAAGTCTCATTAATCACATAGAGGAAAGAACTCCCTGCCCCTCGAAGCCGTGAGTGCACAGCTGTGAAATGGAGGCCTGGCTCCCCGGAGACGTGGGACTCGAGTGGGATAATTATGGGGCGATGGGAGCAAGAGTGATCCCCCTGAGTAGGGATGGTTCCTTGGCTCACAGTGGCCAGTTGTGGGTTCTCTGCCAAGCCCGAGGCAACCTGAATTGAGAGGATTTGGCAGATCATGTCAGGGATCTGTGGATTGCGTTTGAGGAAGGAATAGGGTAAAACCTGTGGACTTTGGGGTCAGGGGGGCCTCCATTTATGTTCTATATCTGTTCAGAACCTACTATGTGCCAGGCAACATACCAAACACTTAGAGCACAAAACACTTGTTTAATCCTCACAAGAACTCTATGAGATATACATCCTTGTCCCTTTTATAGATGTCAAAATAGAAGTTTAGAGATGTTAACTCATTTGCTCATGGTCATAAAACTTGAAAGTGGCAGAGCTGGGATTTGAACCCTTTGGATTCTTAGTGTGACTATTTGCAAACCAAAACCAAGCGCTTTAACTATTCTACGGCACTGCGCTCAAGGCAAGCCAACTCTCCTCAGTGAAGGAGCCCTTAACTCACCTTGGAAAAACTGGAAAATACAGAATGGGAGGAAGTAGAAGAAAAATTAAAAAAACAAACAAACAAAAAACCTTTAATTCCAATTGTCTAAAGTAAGTTATTGGTAATATTGCAGTATATTTCTGTCTTGGTCGGTTTGAGCTGCTATAATAAAATATCGTAACTGGGTAGCTATAATAAACAGCAAAGATTTATTTCTCATAGTTCTGAGGGCTGGGAAGTCCAAGACCAAGGTGCTGCCAGGTTCGGTGTCTGGTAAGGGGCTGCTATCATGTAGGCGATGCCTTCTTGCTATATCTTCATATGGTGAAAGGGCAAACAGCCTCCCTTGGACCTCCTTTATAAGGGCACTAATCCCATTCACAAGGGCTCCACCCTCATGACCTCACCACCCCCAAAGGCCCTACCTCTTAGTACCATCACTTTGGAGGCTAGGATTCCAACATAGGAATTTCGGGGAACACTAACATTCAAACCATAGCAGTATCCTTTTAGGCTTTTAAGAAAATGTTCATATTTGAAAAAACACATTCACACAGTGCACTTCTGTCTAATTTTTCCCGATCAACATTATGTCATAAGCATTTAAATATTATATACCTTTGTAAGTGGCTTTGCAAGTATAATTTTAAATAACCCCATAATATGTCATCGTGTGGCTGGATACACTCATCTATGTTAGTTTCTTTAGCTTTACAACGTGGATAATATTTCTGACCTCACAGTTTTGTGGCAAGACAAGATAATAGTTATTAAGTGTCTGATGTATGATAGATACTCAGTAACTATCTGTACCTTTCTTTCCCAGCATTACAATAGATTCCCTAAGCAAGGCCTGAGATGGGGATTCTTTTGCAAGGCGCTTGTTGTGGGAGCAGCTGGTGCAGGAGCGATCTGGAAGGGGACGATGGCAGCAGGAGTGGGCAGGGGAGTGAGTGAGGCAAGAACATGGTGTGACCCAGCCACAGCCTGATCCCACAGAAGCTCTGGAGCATGAATTGTAGGGCAGAGTCAGTCCCGCCCTGGGGCCATGGGGTTGCCTCCTGTATCTCCATGTCAGTAGTCATCGGCTGTGGACTGCTCCTTGAGGGGAGGGATGTAAAACCTCTAGGTGAGACATCTCCTATTTAACCAAGGGAAACCCTCTAGAGCAGCCCTTTCCAATGTGGCAACCCCTAGCCACACATGGCTATTCAGCTCTTGACATGTGGCCAGTCTGAATTGCAACGTGTTGTAAGTGTAAAATACACACCAGATTTTGAAGACTTAGTATGAAAAAAATAGATGTCAACGTGATTAATAATCTTTTAAAAATTGATTGCATCTTGATGTGATAATACTTTGAATATACTGGGTTAAATAAAACATGTTATTAAAATTAATTTTACTTATTTTTATTTATGTTTTTGAGGCAGAGTCTTACTCTGTTGCCTGGGCTAGAGTGCCATGGCATCAGCCTAGCTCACAGCAACCTCCAACTCCTGGATACAAGTAATCCTTCTGCCTCAGCTTCCCAAGTAGCTGGGACTACAGGCATGTACCACAATGCCCGGTTAGTTTTTTCTATATATTTTTAGTTGGCCAATTGATTTCTTTCTATTTTTAGTAGAGATGGGGTCTCGCTCTTGCTCAGGCTGGTCTCGAACTCCTGAGCTCAAACAATCCTCCCACTTTGGCCTCCCAGAGTGCTAGGATTACAGGCATGAGCCACCACGGCCGGCCTCTTTTTATTTTTTATTGATACACGAGTGTACATCTAAATGAGTTACATGTGATATTTTGATACATGCATACAATGCATAATGATCAAATACAGGTGGATTAAGATAGCCATCAGCTCAAACATTTATCATTTCTTTTTGTTGGAAACATTGCAAATATTTTCTTCTAGCTGTTTTGAAATATACAGTAAATTATTAACTGTAGTTACTCTATTGTGCTAATGAACATTAGAACTTCTTCCTTCTATCTAACCATAGAACAATGGTATCCATTAACCAACCTTTCTTTTTCCCTTACCCTGACCTTTCCCAGCCCCTAGTAACCAATATTCTACTCTCCACCTCCATGAGATCAACATTTTTCGCTCTCACATATGAGTGAGAACATGCAACATTTTTCTTTCTGTGCCTGGCTTATTTCATTTTTCTGCTTCTACCCATGTTGTTGCAAATGACAGGATTTTATTCTTTTTGATGGCTGAATAATATTCTTTTGGATATATACCATGTTTTCTTTATCCATTCATGCCCTGATGGACACTTAGGTACATTTCATATATTGGCTATTGTGAATAATGTTGCAGTAAACACAGGAGTGCAGACATCTCTTTGATATATTGGTGTCCTTTCTTTTGCATATATGCACATCTGTAGAATTGGTGGATCAACAGGGAAATACAAACCAAAACTGCAATGAGATATCATCTCATCTTAGTTAAAATGGCTATTATCAGGGCCAGGTGTGACGGCTCATGCCTATAATCACAGCACTTTGGGAGGCCAAGGCAGGAGGATCACTTGAACCCAGGAGTTTGAGACCATCCTGAGCAACAAGGTGAGACCCTGTTTTTACAAAAAATAAAAAAAAAATTAGCTAGCTGTAGTGGCATGCTCCTGTATGTAGTCCCAGCTACTCAGGAGGCTGAGGTGGGAGGATCACTTGCGCCCAGGAGTTCGAGGCTGCAGTGAGCTGTGATTGGGCCATGGCAGTCTAGCCTAGGTGATAGACCAAGACCCTGTCTCTTAATAAAAATATGAAAAAGACAAAAAAGTAACAGATGCTGGCCAGGATGTGGACAAAGGGGAATGTTGGTACACTGTTGGTGAGAATGTAAATTAGCACAGCCACTATGAAAAACAGTATGGAGTTTCCTCAAAAAACTAAAAATAGATCTACCATATGATATTTTTATTTATTTCTTTCTTTAATGTGGCTGCTTGGAAATTTGAACTTACATATGTGGCTTGCATTTGTGGCTCTTATTATATTTCTATTGGGCAACATCGTTCAAGAGTAGGAGTCAACACGCTTTTTCTGTAAAAGACCAGAGAGTAAATATTGGAGACTTTGCAGGCTGTGCAGTCTCTGCTGTAGTTGCCCAATCTGCAGTTGTAGAGAGGAAGCAGCCAAAGCGAAAACATAAATGAATGGGCATGGCTGCGTTCCAATAAGACTTTATATACACAGACAGGTGGTGGGCTACACTTGGCCCAGGGACCATCGCTTGCTGACCTCTGCTATAGAAAAGAGTCAGCCGTGCACTGTTAATAGCCTGGACACATATTTGCTGGGGGGCGGGTGGTGGTGGAGGGCGTACCAGTCTGGAAAAGGGATATGGGGGAGGAACCAATAATGTGTCCTCTATACTCCAACTTCTGTCCTAGATAGGAAAGAATTCTTTTTCCAATAGTTTTCCCCTGCCTTTACCACTGACCCCCAGATACTTTGTCTCTAAAAGAGGAAGCTTTGGAAGGGAACTTCACGGAGCTTAGACTATGAAACTCTCCTGTATCAGAGGCTAGAGATGGAGAAATACGCAAGAGGAGGAAAAACAAAACCAAACATTTATTTCCTTCCCCAATTCGGAGGGGAGGAACATATGCATGTCAATATGGCATTTGAAGATGCTATTTGGTATTCTGAAGGTCTGTGCAACTGGTCTACCCTGCAAAGTGGAGGCAGTGTCTTGGGGCCTTAAGTGATTTTTTTTTTTAAATAACACATTCCCCCCAGCTTTTGCCAACACAACATAAACATGGAGTTTTTCAATTGAGAGCAATTAACATATAATGCCTTAGGCCAGGAAATAATTAATACAAAATCCTGGGGAAACAGCAGCTTTGCAGCTCATGCTTTCTCAAGGTGGAGTTGCTTCTTTGGTCTCCAGAGAACTTTCTGTGACCTGTTTAGGCTGGACTTGAACCTCTCCACTGGGTCAGCGTGTCTCCGCTGGCAGCCAGGCTGCACTGTCCCTCTTTGTAAATGCTGAAGACCCTTAGCTGAAGTGCAGTCCATTCTTCCCAGATTTTTACCCATTGATATGTTGGGATTATCTCCTCGGTCTTCGTCATCCTCTTCTCAGAATCCTCTGTTCCTTCGAGTCAGAACTGACGTCTTCCTCCTCCCTGCCCTCTTTCCCTTTCACAAATGTTTATCAAGCAGCTACTATGTGCTGGGACTATTTTAGGCACCATGTTTGAGCCCGGCACAGCCCTGACTTGGATGCTAGCAGGGAAGACTAATAATGAGTATGCAAATAAAGAGGTAAAGTATGCAACTTCAGGAAGCGATAAGGGCTGTGAAACAAGAAGGGCAAAGGAATGGAAAGTGATGTGTGTGGGTGTCTCAGGTAGGGGAGGCAGGGGAGGTCTTTTGGGGAGGTGGCCTTTGAGAGAAGGCCTAAAAAAATAGAATAAAAACAGCCAATGCTTATATACTGCCTACTCTGTGCTAGGCACTGTTCGGAGGGCTTTGTAGACATTGACCGATTATTCTTCATGGCAATGCAATGAAGTAGAACTATTCTGAGCCCCATTTGGCAGGTGAAGCTGAGGCATGGAAAGATGAAATCATTGGGCCAAGGATGCCCAAGTTCATCTGTGGTAGGATGGTGTTTGAACCTAGACACCTGACTCCAAGTGCTCTTAATCAGCAGAAGGCACAAGGACAGTGATTTATTTTTATTATTCCATTCATTGATTTGTTGTAACCTTTCACTCACAGAGGACCTAACAAGGATCAAGCAGACATAAATAAGACCTATTCCTCTCTTCCTGCCTGAGGGTAGAGATAGCCTTGGGGCTCAGGCTTGCAGAGGACTGTTCTAGAAGATCTTGTCTCAGCCTGGGTCAGTGAAGGAATGAACGTGGAAAGCCATTCGGAAGCAGTGATGAGATGATTTGAGACTTGAAGGACGAGTTTGTGGGAAGATAACGTTGGACTGAAAATGTAGAAAATGAGAAAAGACGTCTCAGGAAAAGCATGCCAGACAGAGGGAACAGCCTGTGCAAAAGCACAGAGATGTGGCATGCTCAGGGAGGTAGAAGTATCTAAACATAGTGTGGGGCATACATGGGCAAATAACAGTTTGTAAGATAGCAAATGTGGGCAGAGTTCAGACAGAAATGTGGGCATAAGGAACTTAGATTTTTATCCCAAGCCATGGAATGGTTCTAAGTAAAGGGTGACATGGTTGGATTTGTGTTGTTGGAAGATCACATAGATAGTAGTTTGTGTGTGTGTGTGTGTGTGTGTGTGTGTGTGTGTGTGTGGAGGGGGTTGGTTTGATGAGGCAGGTTATTCCCTTAGCTCCTTTTGACACCTTCCCCATCAGCCCAGTAGAAGTAGAAATTTCTCCTTAATGCTTAACCATTTTAATGAATTATGGCAGCTAATTTTTATTAGGTACATATTAGGAGGTGAACAGATTTTATGCATAATATTTTATGTTTTAATCCTATTTAACCCTAAAAATACACTCTAGGAAGCAGCTATTACTCTCATTCTTATTTTGCAGATGAGGAAACTGAGGGTTATAAGGTTGGGTGGCACATCTTGAATTACACAGCCATGAGTTGGTGGAGCAGGGATGACAACCCAGGGGTCCCAATTCCAAAGGCCACAACGTGAAGCGCTATGCTATTGGCACTCACCTTTTCGTGCACACATTGTCTTATTTCCATAACTGGAGGGCAGAGAATGCACGAATGTATATACTGAGCATCTACCGTGCACTAGGTGAATGGCGGACAGCTCCGCACGTATTATTTGTGTTACTTCCTCATGGTGGCCACGTGCGGAGTTCTCTCCTGTTAGCAGATGAGGAAACTGAAGCCAGGAGGTGTAGGTTGCCATGTTTTTCTCCTGCTTGTTCTGTCCATTGGCTTCTCTCTGAGCGGCCCGCCTCAGCCACCTGCTCAGCCTTCTGTGTCTTCAGCCTCTCCTCCTCCCTGTGGGGTGGCCTCTGCTGTCCTCAACAAGGGCTCTGGACAATGGTCGCGTCAGGACGGGCTGGGTTCGGAGGAGTTCAGACACAAATGCCTTTTCTCTTCTTCGATTCGGTTCACTTAACGGGCCTTGCTCCCTCGTTTCCTTGACGAGCGAGCCCTCTACCAGAGAGAGGCCTTCTCTCCAGGCTGGCGCTCATCGCCTCTCAGGGAACAACCAGCCTGTGCAGGCTTCGGGCTGACGTGTGTCTCTGAGTGTGTTTCCCGCCACTGGGTGCTGGGGGCAGGGGAAAGGGCTGCATTCTTAGAGACCAACCCATGTCCCAAAGGCTCTGAGTTCCCGTTCCCTCGTGGGGCCATGACTTATTTATTATAGTCATAAAAAAGTATTTGTGCATTGCTTTTTATTACTGAAGCATTTTACACACACACGCACACACACACACACACACACACACAAGGGCTGTCCATAAAGTATCCATCCATGTAATAATGTAACAAAGTAACATGTAACAATGTCTGGATACTTTAGGAGCAGCCCTGCTACATTCACCACCACACTAAATATTCAGCATGTTTAGATAAGCCAAAAGAGGGAGTCAAAAGCAACCTTTAATCTTATCACCTACAGGTAAGTGCCGCCAACGTTTTTGGAGAGCATTCCTCTACCCTTCTCTCTTTCTCTCATTACAAAATGGAATCACGCTGCCAGCGCTGTTTTGTCACTGGTGATTTCCCTTTCACAGCTCAGCAGAGGCACCTTGACAGTCTCCTCCAGTGATGGTTTTCAAACTTCTTTTAGCAGCTTTTGAAACCTTTCTATAAGCACGGGAATTGGAAACGCAATTTATGACAGATTGTCTTAGTCTGCTTTGAGCTGTGTCTTCGTTGGTTCGGGCTGCTGTAACAAAACACCATCGACGGGGTGGCTCATAAACAGCAGACATGTATTTCTTGCCGTTCCGGAGGCTGGAAGTCTGAGATCAGGGTGCCAGCGTGGCTGGGTTCCGGTGAGGGTCCCCTTCTGGGTTGCAGACTGCCAACTTCTCGCTGTGTCCTCACATGGCAGAGAGCAGAGAGGAAGCAGGCTCTGTTGTGACTTTTATAAGGACACTAATCCCATTGATCAGGGCTCCGCCTTTACGACCTCGTCTAATCCTGATTACCTCCCAAAGGCCCCATATTGGCGCCATGATATTGAGGGGTAGGGTTTCAACATATGAATTTTGGGGGGACACAAATGTTCGATACATAACAAAATACCATAGACTGGGGGGCTTAAACAACAGACTTTTTTTTTTCCCTCAAAGTTCTGGAGGCTAGAAGTCCAAAATCAAGGTGGCGGCTGATTCAGTTCCCTGGTGAGGGCTCTCTTCTTGGCTTGCAGATGGCCACCTTCTTGCTGTGTCCTCATATGGTGAAGACAGAGCTCCGATATCTCTTCCTCTTTGTGTAAGGATGCTAATCCCAACATGGGACCTCACTTTCATGACCTCATGTAATCCTAATTAACTCACAAAGGCCCTAACTCCAAATACTATCACTTGGAAATTATGATTTTAATACATGAATTTGATGGAGTGAGGGGCACATTCAGTACATAACACAGGTAAAATCAGTTTCTTTGATTGAAGCAGAAGTGGAGGAACCAAAATCCTACCTCGTTGCTTTATTTCTTGCCCAATTTGCTCCCCTAAATTACCTCTGAGAATCTTTGGGGTTTCCAAAGAGCATTGTTTACCCCCCAAAACTCAGCTGAAATTATTTGAAAGGTGGTGCAATATTCCATTGCATGTATGTATGCGATCAATTTATCTGGTTCTCCTTTGTTGGACATTGAGGTTGCTTTCCATGTTTCACCATTATAGACAAAATTGTAATGGACATCCTTGTATGTCCACTCTTCTGTGTACCTGTGATTGTTTCCCCCAGACAAAGTCCTGGATGTAAAAATGTGTTTAATGCCTGGCTTGTGGAAATTTCCCTCTGAAGCCCAGATCTTTGTTTGGTAGGCTGGGAGGAAGTTTCCCTGGAGTGTAGGCCTTGGTTCAGAGAGGAGATGTGCTGGACACAAGGTGTCTTCATAACAGACGGCCTGGTGTTGGCCTGCTGAGTCATGCTGTGTTGTCAGGGCAGCAACAGATTTTCCCCTGAGTCTGGGCTGGCCAAGACTGATGCTGATGGCGCTGTCTTATATTTGCAGTGGCCTTTTACAGTTTCAAGGCCCTTTTCAAATCTGCTGTCACACAGTCCTTGCATGAGGTCAGTTGGGAAGAGATGAACATATCTTTAAAATTTTTTAAAGAATATTGAAGTTCAAAGAGGTGAAGTTACTTTCCTAAGATTATATATCTAGAATAGTAGATGGTGCTACTCTGTACTAGTCAGCTACTATGGAAATAATTCTGTATAACAAATACCTCACACCCCCAAATCTCAACGCCTTACATCAACAAATAGTATTTTTCTTTCTCCAATAAGAGTTGGGTCTGAAGGTTGGCTGTGGTTTGGCTGATCTCAGCAGGGCCAGTGTGGCTGGCATGGGGGTAGGAGGGGGAGGGTGATTCTAGATAATATCAGAAAGGAACTTAAGCAAGATCCCAAAGGCCATGGTGAGGGATTTGGATCTTATATTTATTGCAATAGGAAGCCATGGAAGTATTTCACAAAAGGGAGTAACATCTGATTTATGTTTTAAGAGCCTATTTGGACTTTGTGTTCAATGCTGGATTTTCTTTGCCTGGTTCATAATAAGATGCTCCGTAAATATTTTGCTTGATTAATAATGAACCTGATTCCCAAAGAAAGCCATGGAGTATAAGGCCCGAGAAGCTGGGTATAGTTCCATCCTGTGCAAGGTGCTGGTAGGCTGGTTAGCTTCTCTGGACAAGATCCATTAGTTAGTTTGTTTATTCATTCATTTCACTCACAGAGAACACATTTACCAGGTACTTCCTCTGGGGTGTCACACCAGGGATGGCTGTGACCTTGCAAACTCTCTAGAGACTTCAAATGGAATCCCCTGTCCTCAGTCCTCCACTGAAGTCCTCTTCCAAGGAGGAGGAAAAACTCAGCACAGCTGGAGAAAAAATGAGGCTCAGACTCTTGAGAGACAGGGTCCCCTCTCTCGGGGTCAAATAATCACGGCAGAGGGAGACAATCATTGTTAGAGCTGGAACATCCTTGATTCATCATTTCATGCAGCCCTATTGTGCAGAAGAGGAAACTGAAGCCCTGGGAGGTGAACTGTGTTGCTCAAGATGACCCCCAAAATTAGTGGCAGAGCCAGGTGGTCCCTAGACCTCCAATGTTCCATCTTGGTGGCTCTTGCCTTTAAGCCAACAGTTTTAACATTCTGAATAGGAGTTGGGGGCAAGAAGATAATGGTGTTTATTTTGCATTAAAATGCTGTTGTTGTTTTTTTAAAAATTAAAACCCAGCCACATAAAGATAGTTTATATTTCAAATTAAATGTTAAAGTGCAAAGGTTTCCTTTAGAAATAGGAATTATGTCTTCTAATTATTTAGTATTTGGAACTATATATTTCCTTTGAAGAAATGTGTTAGAAATAGGTCAAAAACAAACTTCACATTCCTTATGTGTTTACTTGCCTGGTGTGCTCATTTGGTATTCGGCTCTGATCTTGTGTAGCCTTGAACTCTAGTTACATTTTCTTATGTAGATGAACTATCTCTAGCTAGATTGCAAGCAGGATTTTTTTTTCCCTTCTATTTGCCATTCTCTTTCTATCACAGTGTCTAGAACAGTGCCGGATTCAGGGAACTTACTAATAAATCCATTTCGTTCGCTTTTCCTCTCTTCCCCTCTCTCATCCTCCTCTCTCAACCCTCTCCTTCCCTCCCTCTCTCCTTCCCTCCTTCCTTTACCCTCTCTCCTTCTCACCCCTGTCCTCCTTCCCCTCCATGGATGTCTCTATAAGTGCCAAGTGCTTTACAGGCACTGGGGATTCAGTGATGAATTAAGGTGAACAATTACCTGCTCTCGTGGAGCTTTGAGTCTATTTGTGGGGACCCAGCCACTAAAGAGGCAGTAACGCCACCACTTGTGTGATTATGTCTGTAACTCATGGAGTGGAGACTGGGTGACTGGAGAGCACAGAATGGGGGCATTTGGGCAGCAGTCAGGGTTCAGGGGTCAGAGGTCAGAGGATGATTTCCTGAGGAGTTGATGGTTGAGCCGGGACCTGGAGGAGGAGTAGGAGAGGCCAGCTGAAGGGAAGGAGGCTGGAACAGCAATCCAGGCAGAGGGAACTGCACGGTGCAGAGACAGCCTTGAACAGGGCGTGGCCTGGGGCTTTGGAGGAAGGGATGGGAGGCCAGCGCTGCAGGAGCAGAGGCCAGAGAAGGGGCAGTGGTGAGGTGAGTACACACGTCACACAAGGTCTCAGGCCAAGGGGGAGCTTCTGGTGCAATCCATGGCAGGGGTTTGAGCGGGAGAATAACACCATCCGAATTTCATTTCTAGAAGGTCGCTTGAGGCCAGAAGTGGAGGCGACTCTATCAATAAGGAATGGATTAAATAAACCAGGGGACGTGCTCACGACAGCATGCTCTGCAGATGTAGCAAAGAAATAGGACAGGGTAAAGTCCCCAGAATATCATGTTAAGTGGCCGAAACCACAGAAGAGAACAGTGTCAGAAAGAGAAGGGAGAAAGTGGTATATTTGAATTTATGTGTGTTAGTATAAGGAACCACTGGAAGGACAAAGAAGAAAGGGTTAAAAGCGGCTGCACAGCGTTCGTGGAGGGTGAGGCAGACGGGCACAGGGGTTGGGGGAGCAGACTTCCCCACGTGTGCCTTTTTATATTGTTTCCATATATATGGATTGTAATTCAAAAATTGAAATAAAAATGAGCTGAGCTGGGTTCTAGCAACAATGTTGTATTTTTTGGGAGGGTGTGGAGAGGGGGATTGGATGTGGGCTACTGATTATGGGTGAGAAACACCATTTAACTTTGACTCTCTTCTCACTAATTAATTAATTTTTTAGAGACAGGGTCTTGCTATGTTGTCCAGGCTGGTCTTGAACTCCTGGGCTCAGGTGATCTTCCCGCCTCGGCCTTCTGAGTAGCTGGGATTACAGGTATGCACCAACAGGCCAGGCTTGACCCGTCTTTAGATGTTTCTTAGTCTGATATTGATGTTTTCATCATTTATTGAACAAACAGCCGCAAAGAATAGGATCATCCTTCCTACTGTATCGACATTATGGCCTTCGTAACAGCGATTCATCAACATCTTACCCTAAACAGTTGTTGAAGAGCTGCCCCTGTGGAAGGGTAACGTTATCTAACTTTTATGGAGCGTGGACTATATGCCAGACTCAGAGTGCTGCACCTCTGTTGCTGGATTAATTCTCATAATGACCTATCACCACCATTCTGTGGACAAGGACACTGAGGCACAGGAAGCTGAGGTGACTTGTGCATGGTCATCCTTGGATGTCTTCCTGTGGAAGGCGAAATGGGTCACTTATTAACCCGATGGGCATTTGCTGGGAACCTCCTATGTGCCAGGCGCTCGGTGCTCAGCATATGCCAGTGAATGAGAGGCGGTTTTTGTTCTCACAGAGCACGTTGTCTAGTGGGCTAGGCAGGCACTTCCACATGTGACCACTGTGCAGTGTGACAGGGACTTTAAGCCAGAAATGTGCAAGGCCCAAGTGCAATATGAAGAAATGGGAGACAGCAGTGAGGGAGGGCTTCCTGGAAGAAGAGGAGATGCCTTAGCAGGCCCTTGCGATATAGATGAGTTTGACAGTGGGGTGTGTTTTGGGGCTGGGGAACATTCCAGAGAGAGGGAACAGCATATACAATGGCATGGAGGCAGGCAGTGGTGGATCACGATGGTGGCGATGTGAGTGCTCTGGAGCTGGTGTCAGGGAGGAGGCAGAGAGGAGGGTGGGCACGGATCATGCCAGGCCTTGAGTGCTGTGCTTGGGCTGTGAGCCGTGTTCCTCCAGCCACCCCACTTCTGATGTGCTCCTTCCCCTGCTGTCAGTGTGTCCCTTTGCCTTTGTGACATGTCTGTACTCGGCTCCCAAGATTCCTTCCTTATGTAGCTGAGCAGTTACTGCTCGTCAGCCTCTGAGCTCGGGGCTCAATGGTGAAAACGATGTGGTGGTTGTGTTGGGTGAATCAGTCAGGGAAAAGACAATTTGCATTTAATAAGTGGCATAATACAAAGAGGGCCAGAAAAAAGGCATATAACTGGAGACAGAGAGAGGGGCTCAGGGAGGGCTTCCTGGAGGAGGTGACCCTTGAGAGATGGGTTTTGGTGGATGAGGAGGAGTAGGTTGGGGGAAGAGCTGATGATGGTATCAGTAGAGGGGACGGCAGGGGCAAATGTCCAGAGGCATGACACAGTAAAGTGCCTGTGTGGAGCCAGCTGAGTGACCAGAAATAAGGCTAAAGACTGTGGTCCCCAACCCCTGGGCCAGGGACTGGTACTGGTCCGTGTCATATTAGGAACTGGGCTGCACAGCAAAAGGTGAGTGGTGGGTGAGCGAGTGAAGCTTCACCTGTATTCACAGCTGCTCCCCATCGCTCGCATCACCGCCCGAGCTCCCCCTCCCACTCCCCCATCCATGGAAAAATTGTCTTCCGTGAAACCAGTCCCTGCTGCCAAAAAGGTTGGGGACCGCTGGCTAAAGAAGTAATGGAAGCCCCGGAAACCAAGCCCCAAAGGCTGAATAGGGAGTTTTCCAGATGAAAGGAGATACGGGAAGTAGGAGAAGGAAGGGGAACAGTGACCACATCATACATCCCAAACTGCCAGTGAACACAGAGCCCACCCTGCCCACCAAGAGCAGCTGCAAACCAGCCCCAGGTGCAGGAGTGATTGCACTAGAAATTTTGTTCCAGTCAGCCCTCTCCTGTGAACAGTGAGTGAGTGCCTCACAAAAAGTCAGTTTCAGCCGAGCCCTGCAGGTTGGGCGGCTGTCAGGTGTGATCGCACACACCTGCCGGAGCTGGCCTTTCCCTGCCGGGGAGTCACACCTTCCAGCATGGCTCAGACTGAGAACCGAGTGTCCAGAAGCTTGGGCCTGGTAGGAATAATTAAAATGGGATCAGCAGTCCATCCCTGCGGCGACGTCAACATCAGAGCTCCCAGCGTGGCGGTCGCTGGCTGTGGCTGCACTTGCTTCCTGGGGGCTGGCACTCGGCCAATCCCGCCTGCTCTGGCCTGGTCACTCTGGCCAGACGGAAGGGCAGAGCTGTCCAGCCTGGCCGTCGCATGCTGGTGCTGTGCTGCTGTCGTCTCATATGCATGATCTTGTGTTCTCAAGACAAAAGCCCTGGGAGGCAGGAAAGGGAAACTGAGGCTCTAGATTTGCCAGTGGGAGCGAGAGTTGGAATTGACTGCAGGTCTTTGGGTTGCTGCCCATTCTGAGTTTTCTGAGCATCCTGACCTCTATTTCTCAGTCCCCCAGTTGCATGAATGATGTTTGCTGTGTTCACTCGTGTTACAGACTGAATGTTTGTATCCCCTACAGATGCATATCTTAAAGCTGCAACCCCCTACTATGATGATATTTGGAGGGGTCTTTGGAAGGTAATTAGGGTTAGATGAGGTCGTAAGGGTGGGGCTCCCAGGAGGGGATTAGTGTCCTCCTAAGAAGAGAAAGAGAGACCAGAGTTTTCTCCCTTTGCCCTGTTGGACCACAGTGAGGCGGCAGCATCTCCAAGCAAGGCCCTCTCCAGGAACCAAACCTGCCACTGCCTTGATCTTGGACTTCCCAGCCTCCAGAGCTGTGAGAAATAAACTTCTGTTGTGCACAAGCCGCCCAGGCTGTGAGATTTTGTTACGGCCGCCCGAGCTGGCTGAGACAGCGTGCATCCATTCCCCTGGATTTCCACTTGGAGAATTAATCACACCCCCCTGCCTGGGTGCATGTTGTTGGGACTGGCTGGGGGTGGCTGTGTGGCCATGCCAGGCCCATCAGAGTTCTGTCCCCAGCGCCTGGCCTCTTTGGTAGATTCGCAGAGTCCAGCATCTTCCTCCCACGGCAGCTCAGGGAGGCAGAGGGGGAGGGAGTACGGTTCCTGCCACCTGAGCCCCACCTTCCTGCCACGCCCAGCTCTCTGGCCTTCTGGGCCATGCTGCTGTGAGCTACCTGGTGTCTGTTCCGTCACGTCCTTCTCTGCTCGGGTTTGCCGCGCTTGTTTCTGCCGTTTGCAGTCAGAGGGACCTGTAGACAGCACCTGCCTGGGTGTGGGCACATGAAATGCTGTGTGCTCGTCATTGCCGTCACTGTCAACTGAAATCCTGTTGTGACAGTGGTGAGGGGGACGGTGAGGGACGCGGAGTCCCTCTCCGCGGGACCCTGTGTTGGGGGCGGAGGGAGGTGTAAACAGGGTCACAGTCTTGACTTCCGCCTCCAATAGGAGCTGGGTGCTGGGGGTCAAAGGGCATGCACCCTGGCCTTGGCCTTCAGGGGCTCCCAGTGTAGTGGGGCAGATCCGACACAGGCATGGCTAACCGGGACGTCAGGGCGCGTGTGTTAATAATAAAGGCTTCAGGGAGACGAGACTGGGGGCTGGGGACTCGGAGGAGAAAGATCGTTCCATGTGTGGGATAATTAATAGTAATAGTTGGCATTCGCTGCACGCTTATTATGTGCCAAGTGCCTTACTAAATATTTTATATACTTATGTCATTTCATCTTCCTAATAATTCTGGGAGGTAGCAACGGTTACTTCTTCCATTTGGCAGATGTGGAGACTGAGGCACAAGGAGGTTATATAACTGGCTCGTGGGTACAGGGCTACGAAGTCGTGCAGCTGGGATGGAACTCCTCCCTTTCTGGCTCCCGGGCCCCTGGCTTCACGAGGTGGAGGCTTCATGGGGTGGAAGCTTTTGAGCCAGTTGTGAAAGGCAGGCTGAGAAAATATAGCCCAGAGTTATTTAGCTTATATTCACCGCGGGCAGAAGGCATTGCGGCGGCTTTTTTTTTTTTTTTTTAACATGTTCTGATGTCGTAGCCGAGGGAAAAATCATTCCTGTAATCCTTTCTCTCTAGTCCTCACCGAGGGGGCTTCCAAAGCCCTTCGAGTCACAGCCTCATAATTAAGTAAATGAAAACCTCCCCGTGAACAGGGAGTCTTCAAAGGGCTGCTGCTTGCAGACTAATAACACTGACAAATCGTGGTTTTCATGAGAACAAATTGATGCTGAGCTTGGGCCGGGCCCCAGGTCTGCTCTGGGTATGTTAAGAATCAGATCTGGCCCAAGATGCTAAATTTCAGAAGAACACGGAGCCAAGACACAGACAGAGCTGATCTCGAAGGAAGCAAGAACGTGTCCACTGTCCTCACACGCGGGGCTCTGGTGCACACAGGCACTCGGTAGATATCCGTTGCCTGAACAAATAAAAAAGATTCCAAACTAATTCCGTGGAGCTCCATATGTGTAACACGAACCAAAGGGGTGACGGTGTATCAATCGAGACTTTGGAGTTTTCTCCATTTTTTTTGCCACATAAATTCAAACTGACTTAAATGACAGAATTTATTTACTATAACATGCAACGAAAATATGCAAAGGTATGGTGGCCCTTAGGAAAGGTTTGGTCCAGCAACATCAATACCACCAAGTCATCGTTTTTGTCTTGAGAACTCAGCCCCTAGGACATTTGAGAGATGATGTGTTCATACTACAGCCCTGTTTGAAGTCTGGTGTTGCGGCTTAGTCAAGGGTAATGTTTTATAGATACTTCACCTGGCCTGAGATGGAAAGACTTCCCCAGATTGCCAAGATTTCTGTAAAGTACAGAGGAGCAGATCAACAAAATTCAAGTATGTGGCTGAAAATGGGAATTCTTAGTTGTCTAAAACCTCGGAAAAGTTGCTTAAGCTCTCTGAGCCTTGTTTCTTTCCATAATAAACACGAATAGTAATTTCTGTCTCGTTTACTTCTTGGCGTTGTCAAAAGGCTCAATTAGGAATGTATATCTATTACAATTTTGCATAAATGAGCATTATAATTAGTGATCATAGGAATTAACTGATTATTAATAATGGTGATTTCTTCTGGTAGGTTGACTTATTCCTTTATCCATTTATTATGTATGTATATATATAAGTGAATATTCATGGATAAATATGTGCACACACATCTCCTTCAGGAAAGGTTTGATCTAGCAGTGTCATTAAGTTACCATTTTTGTCTTGAAAGTTCAGCCCCCTAGGAAATTGAAGAGATGATGTGTTTGTATTGCAGCTTCAAACCCGTTTGAAAGTTTGTTTGAAATATGCATGTACACGTGTATGTTTGAAAAATGTATATTTGCTATATAACATACCATAAAATTTCAGACTTTTAAGGTTTACAATTCAGTAGTTGTAATTATATTCATAAAATTGTGCAACCATCACTGTTATCTAATTCCAAATATTTTTATCACCTCAAAAAGAAACCTTGTACTCATTGGCAGTCACTCCTCATTCCTCCTCCCCCTGGCCCCTGGCAACTGCAAATCTCCTTTCTGTCTCTCTTTTATTGGGCACCTACTGTGTGGGCGGCACTCTACCGGGTGCTGGCGATACCATCAAGAGACAATTCTTCTGACTGATTTGGAATCAGATGAACAAACCCTGAACTACTCAGGCAAAAAATTAATGGGCCTGGCTGGCTTCCAATGTCATTTAGGAGGTGACTGCTTTTTCATGGAGGGACAGTATAGAATGGAGTGTGCAGACTCTGGAGTTTACTCCTCTGCCACTGCTTGTCAGCCACATGGCCTTGGTGTCCTTGAGCTTCCATTCTCTCCTCTTTAAAAAGACATCTACCTGCTTGGGTTTTATCCTCATGGAAATACAATGAGAAGATGCATGCAAGGCATGCACTCCTAGCACGTAGTCAGTGCTCAATAAATGATAGCAAGATTGTACTTGAATGACAAAAAAGTGTTTTTTTTTTTAATTGAAAACCACCTCATAGCAGAGAGGTGAATGCTTATCCCAGAAATGGAAGAAATTTTCTGACCAACCACATTGAAACTGAGATGTCTTGACCTTGGACTGCTGTCATCTTGGACTAGATGATTCTCTGTTGCCGGGGTGGGGTGGGGGGGCTTCCTGTCTGTTGTGGGGTGTTTAGCAGCATGTTGGGGCTCTTTCTGCCTAGTGCCATTAGCGTCTCCCAAATTGTAACAACCGAAATTGTCTGGAAACATTGACAAATGTCCCCTGGAGGGAAAAACAGCCTCTGGTTGGTCAACTAAACTGAATACTCGAGTGTTCTCCGGAGAGTTTTCCTGCATCTGTGATTTTGCTTCCCTACAGGACTTTCACTTCTCCAGCTCCACAACGTCTATGTCCTACCCTTGGCCTTTAGGACCAAGTCCAATGCCACCGTCCTTCCTGGATCTTCCCAGCTGAAAGAGCTTCCTCCCATCTCAAATCCCTAACACGCTTTACCTCTTGTATGATAACAACGGGTGCCAACTATGCACCAGGTCTGTGCTTTACAGTCTTTATGACAATTCCCGCAAGGAAGGCTTTGTTATCCCCATTTGCAGATTAGGACACCAAGGCACACAAAAAAATTTCTCTCTCCTTTGCACTGGAGTGATCTCTGTACATAACTTAGTCCCTTTGAAGACTGGGAAGCTGCTGTGGTACATTGTAAGTGCTAAGAAATACATGTTCAATGAAAAGAGAGAGACAAATGAAAAGAGGGAGACATCTGAGACATCTCAAAAGAGGCTGCCAGCTGTGGTTACTCGGCCTTTGAACCTGGGAAAGACTCGGATCTGTCCTGGATGGTTAAGTACACGCCTTCCTGAAGGAAAGTTGCTACCAGGATTATGTCTTGAATTCTCACCTGATTCTAGTCACTGAGCAGAGGTTTCCTGAGTGCTGCCTGTGTGCCAGGACTTGTGATGGCCTTTGGGGGTCCAGAAATGAGTATGACAAGGTCCTGTTGGTAAAAATATTAATATTCTGGAGACCAATTTGTCAGCTTCTGGGAAGGTTGAAGATGCTTATATGCTCCGAATCAGCGATTCCTCTCCTAAGAGTCGGTCCTAAAGAAACTATTGCTCCTGGGAACAGAGAGACATACAAAGAACAGTTATTGAAGTGCTGTTGGTGATAGTGAAAAAAAAAAGTGGAAACAACCTAAATCAATGGTTCCCAAACTTATCTGCATAGTAGCATCACTGGGTGATCTTTTACAATTGACAAAGCTCGGGCTATGTATATCCCACATCCGATAAATCACGATCTCTGGGGTGGTAACGCTGTCACTGTGTCTTGAAGCTCCCTGGTCATTCCAATATGCAGACTAGTTTGGGAACCACTGACCCAAATATACCTCATCAAGCAAGTGAGTGAATAGATGAATCATGGCATCCTTATGGAATGGATTACCTTGCAGTAATTACAATGAATGAACTATACCAGAGGACATGAACAAGAATGTTTACAGCAGCACTATTCATAATAGCTCCAAACTGGAAACAACCCAAACATCCGTCAACAGTTGAGTGGATAAATAAGTTGCATTGTGATCATAAAATGGAATATCATGCATCAATGAGAATAAACAACTATAATTACACATATGACTCTCATACGCATACTGTTGAGTGAAAGAAAATCAGACACAGAGGTGTAAATATTGTGTGATTCCATTTATGTGGGGTTCTGGAAAAGAGGGAGACATCTCCAAAGAGACTTTTTGCTGTGGTTACTGAGCCTTTGAACCTGGAAAGACACAGATGGAGGGTTAAATACTCATCTTCCTGCTACCAGAATTATCTCCTGAATTCTCACCTGATTCTGCAAAGGGCCTGATAGTAAATACTTTAGGCTTGTGAACGAATGTGGTGTCTGTCGCTACTCAACGCTGCCATTGTAGTGCAAAAACAGCCATAGTTGATATATAAATGAGGGAGCGTGGCTGTGTTCCAATAAAACTTTATTTATAAAGACAGATGGCATGCTGGACTCGGCCCACAGTTTGTAGTTTGCTGTGGTTTGCTAATCTCTCTTCTAGAGCAAGCACCCATCATTTGTGTGAAACTACCATGGAACTTGTTACCCTAGGTGGAGGGTAGTGAATGGAAAGAAGCCCAAGAAGTTCAGGAAATTATTATTTTTTTCTTTATCTGGGTGCTGATGATACTGTGGTGTTCACTTTGTGAGAATTTATCATTCTGTTGCAATTATGAAGTGTACACTTTTCTGTATGATGTTATTCTTCAAGTTTACATTAGATACAGCCAACAAATAATAGGACTAGAATAGACTAGGACTATATGCATTGAATAAATGTGTCCAAAAATTAGTTTTGGAAGCTATATTCAAAATGTAAAACATGCAAAACAGTATAATAAATGGTTTAGGGGGCATGCCATAGATTAAGATTTAAAAGCTGTGCAGGGGAACAACAGCCACCAAATTCAGCATAGTGGGTCCCTCGGGGTGGGAGGAGGGAGAGAAAAGGGATGGGGAGGGGCACGCAGGCAGCTTGACGTAGAACCATCATTTTTTCTTTCTTGAGCTGAGTGGTGAATAAGTGGGCTTCATCATATTATCCTATGATTCCTTTTATGTTTAAATATTCAGTGTTTAAATATTTAGTACTAACAGTGAAAACAATAACAGATGATATTTTTATAATTTTCAAGGGCATAGGTTTTAAAGTGGGTTCAGAAGAATGTGAGCCCATGAGGGCATTTTGTTTTTCATCTATTTAATTAACTTACTGTATTTATCTCAGTGCCTAGAACAGGGCCTGATCCATGGTTGACACTCACGGGATGTTTACCGAATGAAGGAATGAATGAAACACATCACACGGGACAGTTAGAGATACAGCGTGGAAGTGCTGTGGGAATCGAGAGACAAGGGAAACCAGGAATGCTCTAATGACCACCCACCCCCGCCCCCAAACTGCGATCAGGGCAGAAAGTCGGACACTGCCAAGGTTCCCTTTCAGCCCCATCTTCAAAGGTACTCATTTTCCAGCCTAAATGGCGAGATTCAACCCTTGGGGAAAATATTTAAAAAGGGACGCCCAGCTGCCTTTCTTTCCCTTCCAAGTGGGGACTCTGTGCAGAGCAGGCTGTGAGGACATCTCAGGCTGCCTGCGTTGCAGGGCTGTCTAGTAAATTCCGAAGCCTTTGTCACAGGCTGGGAAGCTGAGATCACCTCTGCTCACAGATGGGGGAGGAGGCTGTGGGAGACAGAGGCTGTGCCCAGCTGAGCTGGAGAGGCAGGCAGAAGCCCGCTCGTCTCTTGGCTGGCTGCCTGGTCTTGAATGGGAGAAAGGTCTTCCCATGAAGCATGAGTCAGCCTCCGAGGCTTGCAGAAAGGATGGGGGGACTGTGGCCTAATTTGGTGCATAGCCGGGGAGGCAAGCGCCCTCCCTGTGCTCTGGGGATGCTGTTGTTTAAAAAATTTATGAATCTCCTTACTCACCTGGCGCTGTCATCTGGATCATCTCTCTTTAGGAGCATGAACACTAGGAGTCTTGCCTCGTACCGGATTATTTTTATGACCGCCATTATTATTAATGCCATCATCGTTGTTGTAGGGGTGGATCTTTGATGCAATTAATCAAAAACAGCTGAAGTAAAGAAAATCCTGCAAAAAAATGGAGAAAGCCAATATTTGGCAGACTTTCCTAGCTCTTCCTCCGGCTCAGCATTCAGCTCAATTTTAGTGGTACCCACAGGGTTATTCTTATTAGTTTTCTCCTTAGGGAATTGTCCCACTGATTCTGGCCTGTCTTTGCATTATATTTAGTCTATTTATCCTACAAAAATTTCTCTTGAGCCCTTGTTCTATGCCAGACACCATTCTAGACACCGGGAATATGGTTGTAAATAAACAAGGCAAAATCACCGCTCTCTTGGAGTTTGTAGCCATGTGTGCTGCGGGGGTGCAAGTGGAAGAAAGAAGTAAACAAGTAAATAATCGTTATGATTTCCAATAATTGTAAGCGCTAATATTTAAATGGTAGAAAGATACATCAGCTAAGGTGGTTAGGGAAGGCGCTCTGGAAAGGCCATCTTTGAATAAGGGTCTTAAAGATAAGAAGGAACAAAAGAGTAGAGTGCAAGAGTGTTCCAGCCAAGGAAAATGACAGGTGCAAAGGTCCTGTAGCAGGAAAAAAGTTTGGCAAGTCGTAAAACCAAATAAGAGGCCAGTGTGGTTGGAACCAAATGAGCAAGGATGAGAGTGACACATAATGGGGTGAGAGATGTTGGAAGGATGGCGTCATACAGAATCTTTTAGACCTCTGTAAGGAGTTTGGACTTTCTTCTAAATGAGCAATGAACTGTCCAGTGGAACTTCCCACAATGATAGAAATGTTCCATGTCTGCTCTGTTCAATATGGCGGCCAATAACCACATGTGACCACTGGGCAATTGACATGTGGCTGATGCAACTGAGAAACTGAATTCTTAATTTTTTTCTAATGTGAAGTTAAATTTGAATAGCTCCATGTCACTATCAGCTGTCATATGGATAGTGCCCTTATAAGTGACGCAGGAATCAGTGAGGGGCTTGGAGCAGGGGATGGTAGGATTGGGTAATGTTCTTCTGCAGAATGGATTTTGTTAGCAAGAGTAGAAGCAGGGCTCGTGTAGGAGGCTGTTGTACCCTGTTCATTTTCTCTGAAGAATCTGGCAGCTGAGCCCAATATTCACAGAAAGTTTTCTTTTTGTCTTTCTTTTTCTTTTCAAATGCCAACAGCTTTCCTGGAATGATATGAGATCAGGGGACAGGGGGAGTCCTCTGGACTGAGTTGATTTTTTAAAAAATTTATTTCAATAGATTTAGGGGCTACAACATTTTTTTGTCACACGGATGCATTGTATAGTGGTGAAATCTGGGCTTTTAGCACACCTGTCACCTCGGTAGTGTACATCGTACCCAATAGGTGATTTTTCACCCGTCCACCTGCTCTCGCTCTCCCCGCTTTAAGTCTCCAATGTCCATTATACCACTCTCTGTGACCATGTGAGTTGATTTATGAAAACAGAAAGTCAGGAGATGTATGCATATTGTTTTGCTGTACAGCTCAATTCTAGTGGTACTTGGGAAGTGGATCTTGATTCTCATGAAGATATGGGCTACAGACCAAGCTAGTTAATTCCATTTGGGGAATCAATCACTAGGCGAGTGGAACATCGTGATTTCAGGGCAGAGACTTGTCAGGCAACTGGGCAAGAAAAGCCTAATTCGCCCTATCACTCCCCTTCCTTCTTACAGACGAAATGCACTTCGTAAAATCTGCAGATGTTGATGCTGCTTGCCTTTCTTTTTTTTTCTCGAGTGCCTATGACCTAAGCATACAGGTTATGCATGCATAACACATGACATTTTTACAGCCACTGTACCTATTAATGATTGATTTCCTAAGAAATTTTGAGATTATATTGATGAATATTTGTACTAAGACTGCCTAGAGAGAGGGATGGTCTCATTGATTTGGGTACAGTGGGAAGGCCACTGGATTGGGACTTCAAAGGCCTGTGTTCTGGTCTCAGTTTTGTCACCAATTGGCTGTAATGTGGCCTTGGGAAAGGCTCCCTTTTTGGTCCGGATATTATTTAGAGGGGATAACTAAAGTATTCTTCAGGTATCCTTCTGGATTTTGTTGCCTGTGGCATAAAAGTGTGCTTGCATTCCTTATCATGCATAAGAAACATCAAGGTATGATGGGGAGTGGAGCTCTCAGAGAGGGCTGAAGACGTAAGTGGAAGGTCTCCAGAAAGAGCAAAGCCAGGATTCTTTGGTGGCATGAAAAGAAACTAATTCTGGCCATCGTGCAAAGCTGAAGAATGTGGCCTCAAAAGAACAGGAACCAGGGAGTTCCAAGGTACCTAGAGAAAGGCAATGAAGACCTATCTAGTTTCATCCTTGTATGCGCATGTTTATGATTCAAATTATGGGGAGAAAGCATGTGTTTGGACAAGCTCGGGCCACTCCTTGGCCAGGGGAAGGCAGGACATCTCTATTGATAATTCCCTTAAACTTTGTATCCAGTGGAACAGAGAAAAATTGACATGATCTTACCAAAAGAAGGGGGCATAGAAACCAGGCAGGCAAAAATGACCAGGGTCCCCTAAAAACACACAGAGTATACTTTCTAAAAACTAGGAATATAACTTCTGTGCCTACATAAGGCATGCCTAGCAAGTGATTTCTAAATTCTCTGTGAAATCTCTGTTAATCAGAATCTTAAATTCAATAGGATTTTTAGTGTACTTATTATGAAAATTATTCTGAACCTGGAACTATCTATATGTACATCTATAGCTATGTCTATATTTATCTACATTTACATCTATATCGTCTATATCTGTATCTATATCTACTTCTCTACATTTTTTATAAACTTTTGGAGTTGCTATGGAGTGAATTGAGATTCCAACATTTTTACCTTGTTAACCTACATGAGCAATACTTTTAAGTAATTAATTCATATACCCAACAAATCTTTATTGAGCACCTGGTGTGGCCAGGCACTGTGCTTACTGCTACGGACACAAAATTATGTAAGATATGATCTCTGGTCCTTGAGGGGCATGTGGTTAATCGTGTGTTGTTATGTTTATTGATAATGCCACGAAAATTGTATGCAATGGAAAAGAGGTAGTTCATATAGAGCTCTTACAATCACATGATCAAAGTGTCGTGGAGGGAGGCTCCTCAAATAGAGTTATTAGCTCTGTCAGGATAATTGAATTTGTGGAAGTCAGGTGTTTAAGGATTAACAGAAATATTTTGGTGGCAACGACCAGGGAAAGGCAATCAGGCAGTGGTAACTGAGGAGCAGAGGCATGGCATTATGCAATAGGCCAGGCCTCGCCAGGGATTGGTGAGTTTTAGATGGAAATTGTAGGCGAGGGGAAGATCTGGCAGCAGAAGAGAAGACGGAAGATGGCCTAGATATTTGGCAAGATTCTTGGTCATTCCCGAGAGACCCGAAGTCATGCTCAGTGGCCTGAGTTATAAAGAAGGATAATAGCTTCATTTATTTGAATAGCATTTTTTTGGCAGCGAACATGAAAGCCAGTAGAAATTTCTAGTTAAACTTTAATTCATCAGCAAATCCGATGACCCAGAACATCCTGACTAATCACAGTTTCACTGTGATTCTCAATCAGTTTCACTTGGCAACATGTTGGAACCAATCATGAGTTGCCTTCAGATCATGAGTTGCCTTCCCCGCTGATTGCTCTAGGAAAAGAAACTCATTAATTTTTGTAGAGTGTGGCCGTTTGGATTTCCTTCTGTTCTTTTGAGGCCTTTGCCTCATCTTTAGCATGTCATCTTTAGCTTGAAAGGTTTGGGACTGAGCATCCCTTGTCGATCATCCTTACCCTGCTACTGCCTCAGCTGAGTCCGAGAGATTTGGAAAGATGCTTAATGCCTCTGAAATTCACTTGTCCTAGATATTTGGAGCACAGGTACTTTCTCCACTTTCAGAATGTCTCGGAATCTTACCAGGTATCCTAAAGCATGGATGGCTATCACTTTCTGCTTTGAGTGTGTTTTCCAGGGAGTCAGTAACAAGTGGGTTTCAGGCCAGGTGAGTGTTATAGTGGCAGACGGTAAAATGTCGGGGTTGAGTCAGACTGCCTGGGTTTCCAGTGTGGCTTTGCTTAGAATGTCACCCTAGGCAAGGGAAGTGAAACAGCATGGCCGCAGAAGAGGGAAGATAAGTCAGGGACCTCAGAGAACGGCCGAAGGTGAGGCAGGGAAGGCCTTTAGAAAGAAGTGGCACTTATGATGGACCAAAAGAACATCGAAGGTTGCATAGTTTCTCTTGAGCTCACAATGTTCTTGAGAGATACAGAAAAAGAGAGAGCAGTGTGAGCAGAGAGTATCTTGGGTGCCTTTCTTCCAACCCCCCTGAAGTTTGGCATAGCCACGTGACTTGCTTCTGCTGGTGACATGTGAGTAGAAGGCTTTAAGAGCCACTGCATGCATGACTCAGTGTTTTCTTCAGCCTGTCTTGGAAACCGGCAGCATTCCAGGCTTGGATGGCTTAGGATCCTGGGTGGGGGATATTATTAATACATCAAGCACTGGGGATATATAAATGCAAGAAATGGTCCCTGCTCTTGGGACATTCATGGTAGAGGCAACCGTTGGTGCTGTGGGGAACACCATGCCACCTGGGGGAATCGGGTAAGGCTTTTCAGGAGCCCCAGCAATGTTGTGAAGAATGAAAGGGAGTTAAGTGGGTGAATGAGGGTGGGGGAGGGGTCAGCTGTTTGCAGAGGGGCTAGCTGGTGCAAAGACAGACAAGATGAAGAGAGAGAAAAAGAGAGAGAGAGAGACAGGAGGAGGAGGAGGAGGACACAGCAGTGGGGTGCTGTTCTCCCGAAAGTGAAATGGAAGCCTGGGTTTGGCACACATCTAGACCACGCAATCGTCATTCACAAAGATGGCACCTCTGACGTGGTACAGGCTCAAGGGACTGCTTATTCTTTATTCCAGAAGAAACTTTGATTTCCCCCATGGCAAAGAATTTTCGTAAGTGCAGCCTTATTTCATCAAATTATGGTTGCTGATTTGTATACAGAAGGAAGAGTACTATGTAACCCAAGGAGTCGATTTTGATTGTAACAGACATCTGAAAGTTATTTGAAGTTCTCAGAATTTAATTACACTCCATGTAGATGGTAAACAATTTGAAATATTAGGCAATGAGTGTATTTCCAAACCACAGACCAAATGCCAATGATGCAGATGACTATCTCCATGAAACTTGCATAAACAACGATTAAGGACAACATATGGTTACAGAGTAATCCGCTAAGTATCTAACATGAGTGACGTTATAAATAGTCTTGAAGGAGTGCCTCAAAGGAGTGTCTCATTACCTTGGGTGGGGAAATGGCTTGAGACCATTGTAGACCATTTGGTTTCTATGTTTAAGGAGGTGAGACTTTTTCTTTTACATTTATTTTCTTCCTATTGCCATGTTCCTTAAAAAAAAAATGAATCGATGAGTGGCTGGAGGGGTGGATAGAAGGATAGATGTGTATGAGAGATATACCCAAGTATTAATTGTAAAAACTAGGTGGTGAGTACGTGTGCGTTCACCATACAATTCTTTCAAGTTTTCTGTAGATTGGAAAGTTTCCGTAATAAAATGTTGGGGGAACAAAACAGCAAGACACAGTCTCTTTTAATTATGGGATGGTCCATGATCTGTTTCTGGGATCCAGGAACCTGGTTAGCAGCTTTGGCCCTGCTCCTTCCCTCTAGTCCGTCACCAAGTCCTGTGATTTTACGTTGCATTAAATCTTCAGACACCACCCTCCCGTTGAGTGTTCGCTCATTCCCACCTCTGTCAGTTCTTGCCTGGGTTACAGCCACACCCTCTGGACTGGTCGTGGGTGGATCCTTCACACTGTTGTCAAATTAATTCTCTATGTATTCCACAGACATCTTTTGAGTACCTCCTATATGCAAGATGCTATCCAGGTGCTAGATATTTGTTTGTTTTTGGACCTCAGGTACACAAAACTGGATTGATCATGAGCTTTGGTTTATGACATAGTCCCATGGTTCCATGCAGGACTTGCTTTTGTCCAGTTAATTATATTTAATAGTTACAGTTAATTATTTTTAATAATATAATAAGCACCTGTGAGCCCATGCTCCAGGCAGAAACTAGACTGTTGAGAATACTGTGCACCTAATCACATGGTTCTCTACCATTAGTCCTTGCCTTTAATTTTATTTACTTTCTTTTTGACATATTTTATTGCTCCTATTATATTCCTAAATGTGTATGTTTTTATTTTAGTTGCTTTTAATTTTGTTAAATGTGTGTCATGCTGTATGTATTATCATTTGAAATTTCCTTTTCTTTTTTCCCCCCACTTACTAAGATTTATCCATAATGCTGTGTTTTGCCATAGTTCATTTATTTTGACTGCAGTTTATCCATTTTAATTTATTTAAGTCTGTTTTACTTTTTTATTTTTAATCCCTGCTTTCTTTACAAAAACAGATGTCTCTATCTCCTCCCTAATAAGATAAGAACTTAGCATGGTCTCCCATCTCTTTATCTCTTCCTTCCCCTCTACTATATCTATTAGGTTGATGTTATCTAGACTTGTGCTTCTCAAACTTTAATGTGCATTCAGATCTCCTGGGGATCTTATTAAAATGCAGAAGCTGTTTTTGTAGGTTGTGAGTGGGGTCCAAATCCCTGCATTTTTGCAAGCTCAAGTAACACTAATGCTTTTGATCCAGTCAACCACATTTCCAGTGGGATCTAGAGCCTCCCTTCCCCTCTCCTCCCCTCCCCTCCCCTTCCTTCCCCTTCCTTCCCCTTTTTCCCCTTCCCTTTCCTTTTTATTTTCTTTATTTCTATTTCTTTTGAGATAGAGTCTTACTCTATTGCCCTGGCCAGAGTGTGGTGGCATCATCATACCTCTCTGCAGCCTCCTCAGACTCTTGGGCTCAAGTGATCCTCCTGTTTCAGCCTCCCAAGTAGTAGGGACTACAGGCATGCGCCACAACGCCCAGTTAAGTTTTTCTGTTTGTAGTAGAGACAGGGTTTCGCTCTTGCTTAGGCTGGTCTCAAACTTCTGACCTCAAGCAATCCTCCTGCCTCACCTTTCCAGAGTGTTAGTATCACAGGCATGAGCCACTGGGTCTGGCCTAAAGATTTTTAATTCTGTGCTTTTATGGATATAGTTTCTTTTATTATTTGGTTTTAACTATTCTTTAAAGATAGCATCCAGCTTTACCAAGGCCTTTGATTACCTACATCTATATATCTGATAATGTCTCCTGGGTATATCTTTCTTCTTATTTAAGCAATTTATTCAAAAGTGTTTTTAATGTGAGGGTTTCTATGGCAAATGTTTGAGGTCTTTTTTGCCTGAAAATATTTTTATTGTACTTTCATATTTGAATGACAGCTTATTTGGATATACCATTTTAAGTTCTATCTTTTTCATTTAATTCTTTGAAAATATTATTTCACGTATTCTTGCATCTAGTATTACTGATGAAAAAATTCTGATGTCAATTGGATTTTGCCTTTTTAAAAATTTGATTTGCTCTTTCTCCATGGAAGCTTTTAGAATTTCCTTTTGTTTTTTTTTTTTTTATAATTTCTTAACTTCTATTATAATGTGTCTAAATGTGTGTTTTTACTTATTTCTCTCATGGAATTTTTTTTTTTAATTATGAGAAATTTGTATCCATTATTTCTTTAAAAATTTGCTCTTTCTACTTTTATCTCTCTCTTTCTGGGAATCCTATTATTTTGATGTTAGCAATTCTCTTCTATACTATGTGTCACTTAGCTTTTAAAGAAGACTTTCTGATCTTTTTTGTCACTTTTGTCAGAAGTCTTCCTCAGTCTTGTCTTTCAGTTGATTTATTCCTTCTTCAGCTGTATTCACTTTATGTCCATTTATCAATCCATCGTATTCTTTATTTCAACTGTTACCTTTTTCATGTCTGATGTTTCAACTCAGCTCTTTTTAATATTTTCTTACTCTTGTTTTATATTGTGAAAATCTCCCTTTATCTCCATAATATATTATTTAATAAAAGGTTTATTTTAAATTCTAAGTCCATGTGTTCTAAGATTTTTGCTTCTGTTGGAATCTGTAACCCAGCGGGTTGTTTTTCTTTTAAAATGTTTGTACTCCTCAAGTGTCTTGTTATTTTGGGTTGTGAGCTCATTTTGCCCTGGGGTATTGGGCTACTCTGATGGGCAGTGTGGATAGGGTGGATTGGCAAAGGCCAGAACCCCAAGTCAGCCCCAGTGAGCTCAGGGAATAGGGGTAGATGAACCCTAGGATATAGAGCCCCAAATACCAGAAATGCATATCAGTCACTCACCAACTTGGCATTGGCTCCTATTCATATCTTCCATAGTAGTACCCATTCTACTTGGCTGTTGGTGTTTTTATTTTTATTATTATTATTTTATTTAAATGCCTGGTGGTTAACATTGACTTGGAGTTCAAGTCCATCTTGGGCTCCTGATATAGGAACTGCCATCCATGTAATCCCACCATTTCCAGCCTCATGCCCCCCCCCACCCCGCACCCCCCGACCTTCCTACCAGTTTTCCCTTGTCACTCCATTGCCAATACACTGATTCCCATCTCTTGAAGCTTCCACAATACTGGAGCCACTGGCATCAAGGAAATGAGCAAAGGTATTGAGCAGCAGAAAGAAATGAAAAGTACATTCTGTATCTGCTATGGCAAAAATTGAAGCCCCTGTAATGTATTCAATCATCTTCCCTGTAGAGGATTTTGCATTAAATCTCAGCTGCCTTTTACTTTGCCTGAAAATGTGAGCTCGATTTGCTGAAGTTCTGTGAACAGTCAAATTCTCTCTTATTTACTAATATCTGTATGAATAAAGCTGAAGATTCAGGGACAAGTTACTTGATTGTCTCTCTTTCTCTCTCCCTCTCTCTCTCTCGGTGGGAAAACGGCTACTTTCCTTACATTAGAGCTGTGTTTAGGTAATCAGCTCCCATAAATGGTCCTTTAGATGATCTTTAGACTATCAGGAAAGGATACTTCCCCCCACCTGCCCCAGACAGGACGGAAATTAGTTCTTAGGGTTTGGGAAAGTACCCCTGGGCTTTGATAAAAATTAGGGGTTGCCTCATTGGAACCACCTGTGCGTTCTCCAGGTGGCCTTGAGTGCCTCTGGCATGCCTCTGTGGGCTTTGCTTCTCTGAGACTCCCTTGGGCTGCTGGAGCCACCCTTGGAGTCTACCTGCCCCGGGAGCCTGCATGCCCTGGGGTGTCTACCTGCTGAGGGCGTATGAGAGCCCAGTCCTCTTGCCTCCAGTTGGAATAAACCCTAAAGTCTAATGTGCACTCCAGAGCTCCAGATGGGATGGCATCAGGATAACCTGCCCTGGATTGTCCCTCACTCAGGTTGTTACCATTCCCTGTCCTTCCTGCCCTCACTCCCTTACCAGTTTCTCCTGGGAGTGCTTCCTTAATAACGTGCTGTACGTTACCTGAATTGCGCATGAATCCTCATCTCAGGCTCTGCTTCTGGTTCATGTCTGCATCAAAATGAATATAAGGAAGAGAGGGTATTGGATGGGCGTGGGTATTGGAAAGAATATATGCCCTTAAATCTGTCAGATCTGAGATTTATTGCAATGTCTCTGTTCCCACTTACGTGTTGTAAACCCTTCTCCAAGTGTCTGAAACTCGCTGAGCCTCTGTTTGTGCATCTGTGAAATGGGAAGACTATGAGCCCCTTGAAAAGCTGTTGTGAGGTTGGACATGTCACATGCACGGTCCCTGGCACACTGTGGACACTCTATACATTTTAGCTCTTATTACTGTTTGGCATTGAAGCGGGTGAGATGGGAGGCAAGGAGGTCATCTGGAAGTGAATGATAATATCTAGTAAGAGAAATGCTGGGCACTGGGCCAGGTGCCCATGCTAAGAAGTATTGTAGTCATTATTTGAGGGTTTGGACTGACATTCAGCTCGTGCTGTGGACAACGTTGGCCTTCCACCCATATCTCCTAGAGCCCCCTTCACCATTTTCGTGGTCTCTAATCTTTGACTTTCCCGTGCTTTTGCTTCCAGCAACCATTACCCATGGCTCTTTTTCAGAAGACTTTCCAGATGACTAGAACCGCTTTGCCTGTGTGCAAAGAGACAGAAATGCCTGAGGGTTTGTATCCTGCTCCCAGGACAACCCTGAACTAATGGCTCCTGGGTGCAAGAATACGAAAGCCCTACTCTCTCATCCAAGAGCAGACCAGCAGCAGTGCTGACTTACATTCCAGAGCTCTGCTGTGGGATCAGATTGAGGTTACTACCTGTGGGACTTTGCCAAAAGTCCCCACCCTTGCTGGGCTTCCTTCCTTTCTGTGTGCTGTGTCAGCTGCTTCCTTATTCTTCTCCCCCCAACATCCCCTGCCCCCAGAAGTAGTTTCTTAATAAATCACTCATATACAAATCCTCATTTAAGTGTATATTTCTAGGGAACCCAGTCTAAGACAGCTGCTATGCACACGTATGCCCATCATGGGGATTAAAATATTGAAATGCTGTCAATTAGAAAATAATCGGTTGCCCTAAGTGTCCGCCTGCTACCTGGGTCCTTCCCTTTGGATCCCCTAAGCCTTCCTATGATTTTTAAACTAAATGGGTACTAACAGGGGACTTCCAGAATGTTCCCCAAAGCTATAGTCAAGTTTCCATTCTGATTGGTCAGATTGTTAAATATTTTGTCTGTCACCCTTTCGAGTAGCCGTACATGGGGTTACAGAGAAGCATGTGTGTGCCTGTGTGTCTGGAATCTGGAATGGCAAGCTGGCCTAGATCCAACACTTAGCGGTGGTGGATCTCCCAGCCATCACAATACTTCCCTTGTTCAACAAAACCCATAAACACTTTCGTCTGCCCAAATGTCCAGACTCACGCCAGGGAAAAGAAAGAATTGGCTTCTGTTGGGAATCACCATGAGACCATGAGTCCATTCAGCCTGGGAGTCACCCAGAATGACCAGAAGGAGTGTCTGGGCAAGCAGGTGTTCAGGTGGAATAGTCACAGAGAAGACACCTGTCACCTGTCTGCTCTGCCAGGTAAGGCCGGATGAAGAGTGTGCTCAGGTGTTCCAGCCCGTACTCATCCTGAGAGAATCCTACCTCACCTACTGCCATTTCATCATCAGCCTTTTTCCTGCCCTTGTTAAAAGTCTTCTCCCTCCCCACTTCCTTCTTTTCTCCCTTCTCTGCTTGCTTTCTTGCTATTTGTGTGTGTGGGCAGTGGGGGGAGATGAGGAAAGGGAGGTATTGTGTGTAGACATAATTTGGAGCTTCCTTTCCATTTAGAAAAATGAATGAATTACTCTTTGCAGCCATGGGTCTTTTGTGTTTTAGGGGGAAGGTGGCTGAAACAATGGAAGTGTACATCCTGACTCCCGAGAAAGTTTCCTCTGCATTTGTGTAGTGATGTTAAGGCGGAATCCAGGTGTGCTGAGGCCATGAGCTCTGAGGTCTGCCCAGACTGGAAATTGGAGGGGATGGCTAAATCTTGCCGGGAGGATCCCAGCCCCTGCAGGGTTAGAGAATCAGACTGCATTTCCAGGATCCATACATCTCGTTGCCCAGGTTTCTAGGATCTGTACATCTCGTTGCTCACTTGTGAAACACTACCCATATGCCAGGCATGCTCCTAAGGGTTTCCTGTTATTCAGTCCTGACAACGATCCTATGTGGGGAAAGAGCTACCATTATTCTCCCTGATTTTCAGATGAAAATACTGAGTCTCAGATCGGAAAACGAACTGGCCCAGCTTCACGTGGCTTGCTGGATCTGGAGTTAAAACCAGGTAGTCTGGCTGCAAGATCTGAGCTCTGAACCCCAGTGTGATCCTGCTTCTGCTCATGAGCTGGTATCACACCCGTGAAGTGTATCTGTCTCTTCCGTGTCTGTCTTCTCCACCGGGTTCTGGGCAACTTGACGCCAGTATCCCCAGCAGCTACTGCGGACCTGGCCCAGGTAAATAAGTGCTGAAAGGCAGAGAGAATTGTGGTTAGAAGTGCTGTGCTGAGCCCTGAGCACCTGAGAAGTCTTGACAGGGCTGAAGAGTTGTTGCTGCTTTGTCCTTTGTGTGTCAGTCCCCATTGCTACACCATCTTTAGAGTTTCAAAAGGACCAATTCCACTCTGAGGAAGGTTCAAATTCTGTATGTAGGGTAACTTAAAAATATCAGTGAGAGCTGCCATTTTGCTGAGTGCTGGCTAGGTGCTACCAGGCACCAGGCTAAGCGTTTTATGTATGGTTGTCCACCTCTTGCACTTGGGGCCCTCGATCCATCAAGTCAGCAAGCAACTCCCCCAGGGTTGCATTAGCTAGTGTGTGAGGCCAGGATTCGCCTCTAGGGGGCTGGTCTCCAGTGTTCTGGTTCTTGAAGACTAAGCCATCCTGCTGCTTTAAATACATCTGTGATCAGAGACATGAAGAGGGGAAGGAATGTGCAGGACAAGACAGCAAGACCTTGAAGCCAGTGCCCCACATGCGTCACTGCATCCCAGTGGCACCACCCAGATTCTCCTGCGATGCACTGCGACTCCTGTCCCTCCACACCGCAGCCCGGATGGATCACAGCAGGCACGGTCACATTTCCAGATCAAATTCCCAGGGCCTCTTTGGAAGGCCTTTCATTGGTATTTTAAACTGTGAGGCAGTTATACTCTTCGTGGCTGTTGACACGTCAATACTCTCGACTTGAGGCTCATGCTCCCTCCTGTCCAATTCAAATAACATTTCCCCACAGGTCGTCCCCTTCTGCCGGGCGGATTTTTCATCCCTGCCTTCATTTGAGCACTAAAGGAGTTCTACCTGGTGCCAGAGCTCCGACTGCCAGCCATCACTCATTCTCAGACAGGGGGCTCTCCCCAGAGAACTCAGACAAGCTCCCACCGGCTGGGTGTTTTGTACTTGTTTTTGCTTTAAGAAAAAAAAAATATTTTAAAAAGTAGTATCTGTTCATGAGAACTCACCTTTATGACCTGCTGGCACCTTGTGACACACCTAACATGTATTATCCCACCTACTCTTTGTAACAGGCACGTGGTCACCCCTGTTTTGTAGATGAGGTCACAGCAATGCGGACGTTGAGATGAGGTAAGAGCTAGAAAGTGGCATTGCTGGAACGTAAAGCCAGCTTGTTCAGACAACAAATCCATTCTCTGAGCTTATAGAACCAGCAGACATTTTGAGACAGGAAGAAATTAAAACTGCTTCTTATCCTACTACCTAAAGATAATTACAGTAAGCATTTGCTTTATTTCCTTTTGGTCTGTTTTTCTAAGAATTCACATCCACTTAAATAATTTTTTGTCTTTGCTTTTTTTCCCCCCACGCATTATTTTATCATGATTAGGTTTCCGTGTCATTAAACATTCCTGAAAAACAGCATTTTAAATGAATACATAATCTATCATATCAACAGATCATAAATTATTAAACCGTTTTGTTATACTTGGACATTTAAGTGATTGCAAAGAGTTTACTCTTGGGTCAGTGATTCTTAATGCAGGTGTTGACCCCCTCCGAGGGGACATGCGGCAATATCTGGAGACAATTTTTATTGTGAAACCTGGAGGTGGGAGGGTGGCTGCGGGGAAACTGCTAAACGTCCTACAATGCACGGGACAGGCCCCCACAAAAAGACCTGACTGTCCAACCCCAAATATGCTGTGGTTGAGAAACCTCATTCTTAGATATGCCGTCATGATGAACATCTTGTGCAATGCACCAAATGTGTCTCACCTATACGTCTTCTACGCTTTTCTTACGATTGATTCCTAGAAAGGGAATTAGTGACTCAAAGATTATAACTTCTTTGAAGGATATTGAAACACATTATCAAATTGCTTTCCAGATATATAGAAATATTTTCTTCCAACTGCAGAACCTATTTCACCCCCTCCTCTTGCTAGTATAAAAAATTATCTTTATAAGCCTTTGTTAATTTAAAACAAAAACCCCTGCTTTCTTGTTATTTTAATTGGCATTTTCTTTGATTGTTAAGAAGTTGAATACCTTTTTTATATGCTTATTATTTGCATTTCATCTCCTGGGAATTATCAGTTCATGTCCCTTCCCCATTTTTCTGCTGAAATTTTAGAGGTTTTTAAGTGATTGGAGGGAAAGTTTTCCCTTTCAAACCTTCTCTTTTTTGTATTTCAAAGGCAACTCAGAACATACATTTTTGACTCATTCTGCATAACTTACTAAATATTGTTTAGTACGAGCTGTCTAGTAGGATGATTATGAGCTTTTTGGAGCCTTTCCCTGTCAGATAGAGAGGTCATTGGAAGTTGACAATATTCTTTGAAGATGAAAACGCCTTTGCCTGGGTGTAAACAAACGTCCCATTTTACTGAAGAGAAGGCGATGAAAGTGCCTGAAGTTTGGAGTGTGAATTGAAAACAGAACTAAGAAGTTGAAGCCTGTTCTCAAACTGACAAAGCCCTAGTCTCAGGCTCAGGGAAAAAGTTCTTGTAATTGCTGAATAATTACTCCATTAACGTCACTCTGTTCTTGGCTCTATCAGAGTGGGAAGGAAGAGGAGAAGATGAACCGAGTCAATCTTTTCTCCAGAGGCATTCAGAACGGCAAGATTTCAAGAGTGGCAAGGAATCTTAGATATTATCTGAGACCCTATGTTCAAAAGCATCCACCTGGTATCAATGGTAGCACCTGAGATTATGGGGGACCTTGATGAATACTTCTCTTTTTAATAGTTATGCGTTTATTTAAATGTACGCTAGGAAAGAAAACATCTACCATTAGCTTACCCATCCCGTAAGTTCATGAATATTATTGCTCAGGATAGATAACTTAACAAAGATGTTAAGTTTTTTTTAAAAAAGTCATCTATAGCATGTCTCATTGTCTAGAAGAGTGCCTGGTGCATAGTAGGTACTCAACAAGTATTTGTTGAATAAATGAATATAAATAAAAATATTAAATAAGTTAACAGTATCTGAGGTTTATAGATATTTCAGAGTAGCAACGGTGAAGGCAATAGGAAAATGATACTTTTGAGAAATAGTGTTACTAACAATCTTGTCTTCAGACAAGAAAAGCAAGTCCCATAGAAGGGAAAACTTTTCCCAAGGTCATATGTTAAGAGCCAGAATCTGGTCTCCATCCCAGTTTTCTTGTCTCAGAGACCAGTGTTCTTTCAGTCTTAACAAAAAGTCCTTTCTAGCCATTTCATCACAGAATTCCCTTCTTTGCTATTGTAAGTGTAGCGTCACTCTGACATTTTTGCTTTTGGAAAATGACAAGTGGTGTCTTGCATTTATCAAAGGTCATGCTTTCTGGGGTTGGCAAACATTTACTGGGTGCTCACCACGCGCTAGGCTAGTGTCTTTTGAATGTTTCTCTGGCATTTAGCCCAACAGAAGTGATGTGCTTGGTTTCTGAACTTCTCCTTGTTCTGTGTGGCTCCTTCACTTGGTTTCTACTTTCTCACAACAGAGTACCTAAGCCTCAGAGGATTTCTCAAAGTAAGGGTCTTTGGATGTGTCATAGGGGAGAAGAGTTTTAAGATGGAAACAACCCCAAGTGCCCATTAATACACGAGTGGATTAACAAAATGTGGTATATGTATACCGTGGAGGTCTACTCAGCTACAGAAAACAATGGTGATCTAGCACCTCTTATATTATCCTGGACAGAGCCGGAACCCATTCTACTAAGTGAAGCATCACAAGAATGGAAAAACAAGCACCGTGTGTACTCACTATCAAATTCGTATTAACTGATCATCACTTATGTGCACATATGTTAATAACATTCATTGGGTGTGGGGCAGATGGGAGGGGGGAGGGAGGAGGGGATGGGTATATTCACACCTAATGGGTGCAGTGTGAGGATGGACACACTTGAAGCTCTGAGTGGGGTGGGGCAAAGGCAATATATGTAACTTAAACATTTGTACCTCCGTAATATTCCGAAATAAAAAATATATATGTAAAAGAGCGATGAGATCAAAACATTTGCATTGATTTTTCTGTATTTATTTCTAAAGAATGATCTGCCTTCAGATGATCTAGTAAGCATTTTTTTTTTTTTTTGAGACAGAGTCTCACTTTGTTGCCCAGGCTAGAGTGAGTGCTGTGGCGTCAGCCTAGCTCACAGCAACCTCAAACTCCTGGGCTCAAGCAATCCTTCTGCCTCAGCCTCCCAAGTAGCTGGGACTACAGGCATGCGACACCATGCCTGGCTAATTTTTTCTATATATATTAGTTGGCCAATTAATTTCTTTTTATTTATAGTAGAGACGGGGTCTTGTTCTTGCTCAGGTTGGTTTCGAATTCCTGACCTGGAGCAATCCGCCCGACTCGGCCTCCCAGAGTGCTAGGATTACAGGTGTGAGCCACTGCGCCCAGCCTAGTAAGCATTTTAACTAGCAGTTTTATCTTGTTTATTCATGTAAACAGTGCCTATGCTGAGACGCTTGAGGTCGAGACTTGTGTCCTGTGGTCTCACAGTTCCTGCTTTCACAACCACTCAGGCGCATCACTGGCCAAGGGCTGGACAGACACATAGAAAGCAGTGCCCATGGCTCTCACGGTGCTCCCTGAGTTGTGGTTTGCGCCGGTGTTCCTGGTAATGCCGATTGCATAATTCCTGGGAAACTGGAGGGAGGTGTAAGCGGAGTTTCTGAATGCTCAGAGAGCAGACGGCTCAGATTCTTGGATCCAGGACACACAGGGGCTCAAATGCTTTTTGATAAAAGTCTCAAACCAAAAGTTGCAGATTGGTGGCCTTCTAGGCGTGGATTTGTCTGGCAGATATGTTTGATTTCGGTCACACAAAGTATTTTTAAAATTAAATCAGTTTCCAGCAAGTAAAAACTGAATGGCTTTATATAAAATCCAGATTTTTGGCTTCTCTCAAAAAAAAATCTGAAGATCTGGCAGTGCCAAGCCCATTTTCCCACATAACAACAGTCAGCTGGAGGTACGTAGCAGCTGTCCCCTGTACACAGGGCTGTGTTCAGCAGTTTGCTACAGGCCTCACCACACCCTCCTGAGCTTGGCTAGGACTCTGGCTGAGTCCTAGCTACTATTTATCATCTTTTCCAGGTTTGCTTGACTTTCTCACTTTATCAGCACCACCCCCGGGGCTGCTACATACCTCCATACCTATGATACGCATCGTAGTCTGGAGTTGTGCAGTGCTCAACTGCGCAACCGAACTCAGCAGTCCTACTGGCCCCCTTGGGTTCGTGGTCCTTAACCTGGGATCTGTGGACCCAAAGGGTCTTTGGATATGTCTCAGTATCTTGTGGAGTTGAAGGGGAGGCCCTGAGGGAGGGACCTTCAGTCTCTTATCTCTACTTCAGACAGAACAGCTTCCTTTTGGTCTGGTATTTTGGAATGCTGAATAATATTTTGATTTTGAAAAAAAAAAAAGTTTTGTGGCTAAGGAAATTTGAAAAATATGGTTGCCAAAATTAGCTTTATATAAGGCACTCAATTCCGAGTCCTCTGGGGATAAAACTATTCAGCTTATATGTAACTAGCTTCTGCAGCCCCCAACTGCCAAATCCTTAACTTAGAATTTGTTTTAATCAGTATAATTTACATACGGTGAAATGCACATATCTTAAACGTACAATTCAGTGACTTTTGACAGATGCGTATACCTCTGCAACCAACTCCTCTATCAAGATGAACATTTCCATCACCCTTAAAATTCCCTTATGCCTCCTCTCCATCAGCCCCTTTCACCCCCACAAATGTAATCACTATTCTGATTTCTTTCACCATAGAGTAGTTTTGCATGTTCTTGACCATCCCATAAATGGAATTGCATATATAGTCTTTTGTGCCTGGCTTCTTTTTGTTTAGCAGGACATCTTTTTTTTATGGTTCTTATTTTTTTTTTTTATTTCAATAGATTTATGGGTATAAGTGGGATTCCAGTACGTGTATGTATTGTATATGGTGAAATCTGGGCTTTTGGTGTGCCTATCACCCCATAATGTATGTTGTACCCCACAGGTAAGTTTTCATCCCTTACCTCCTCCCACCTTCCCCCTTTGTGAGTCTCCAGTGTTCATTATAGCACTCTGTGTGCCCTCGTGTAGTCATAGCTTAGCTCCCACTTGCAAGTGAGAACATTTGGCCTTTATTTTTCTGTTCCTGAGTTACTTCCCTTAGGATGATGGCCTCTGGTTTTTTACATGTTGCTGCAAAAGACATGATTTTATTTCTTATGGCTGTGTAGTACTCCATGGTAAATATACACCATATTTTCTTTATCCACTCATCATTGGATGGACACTTGGGTGGATTCCATATCTTTGCAATTATGAATTGTGCTGTGATAAACATATAAGTACAGGTATCTTTTTGATATAATGATTTCTTTTCCACTAGGTAGATACCCAGTAGTGGGATTGCAGGTTTGAATGGTAGATCTACTTTTAGTTCTTTGAGAAATCTCCATATGGATTTCCACAGAGCTTGTACTAATTTAAATTCCCACTGATAGTGTATAAGTCTTCCCTTTTCACCACATCTATGCCAGTATCGTTTTGCCATTCTGATTGGAGTAAGATGGTATTTCATTGTGGTTTTCATTTGCACTTCTCTGATAATTAGTGATGTTGAACATTTTTTCATAAGTTTGTTAGCCATTTGTATATCTTCTTTTGAAAAATGCCTGTTCATGTCATTTGCCCACTTTCTAATGGGGTTGTTTATTTTCTTCTGGCTGAGTTGTTTGAGTTCCTTGGATATTTTGGATATTAGTCTGTTGTCAGATACATAGTTTGTGAGTACTTTCTCCCATTTTACACTTTGTCTATTTACCATTTTACCATTTTGATTATATCTTTTGCTGTGCAGAAACTTTTTAGTTTCATTAAGTCCCATTTGTCTATTTGGCAGGACATCCTTGAGGTTCATCTGTGTTGTTGTATGTATTGGTAATTAATTCCTTTTTATTGCTGAGCAGTATTATTATATTGTAAAACACAAATTTATATACTCTCTTATTAATGACATTTGGCTTGTTTCCAGTTTAGGCTTAATCTGGAATTTGAGGCCTTTCATCATCTGGGATCTGATTTCCCATCTGACCTTCCTGGCTTTGCCAAATACTTTTCATGGTGGTCTCTCACTCAGGGTCTCATCCAAGGTCTTTCACAATCTTGTACACACATTTGTACATGACCTGTTTCCCATGGTGTGCCTCTACCCAATCATTGACCTGACAAGCCTGACATTTTTCAAGATCCACCTTAAATGGTGCCTTCTTGCCCAGATTCCTTGTTATGTATAACTTATGTATAACTTGTGTTTGATTATGTCTTTCTCATGCCACCAGATGAGAAAATTATGGACTGGGTATATGTTTTATTCATTTTTGTATCCCTAATACCTGTACCTGGGACAAAGTAATGCTCAATACATATTTGTTGAGTTAATTAATGTGTCCTGCTATCTGAATATCATATTTTCTTAGAGCCAAGCATGCCTAGTTGGTGAATTATGCTTCACGTTCTCTCAGATAGTAAGAGGAACATGTCGGGAAGCAGGTTCACTTTGTAAAGCCAGAAGGGGCCGTGCATTAGTTAAGGTAGGCTATACCACTGTAGAAAAATAGGCACTAAAATGTGTAATATCTCAAAGACAATAGACATTTATTTCTTGCTCATGTGATACTTCAAGGCAGGTGTTCTTTCTTGGTGAACAGTTAGTTGTTCCCCATGTGGAATATGACTTAGGCTTCTTTTGGCATGTGGTTCTGCCTTCCCTTAGGATAAAGCTTCACAAATTTTCTTTAAATTCAGGATGTCCTTAAGGTCTTTGTAATTGTTTCATAGCACCCTATACTAAAGAAATACCTTATTTTTAAGTAGTTAGGTTTAAACAACTTAATGATATTTATGGCTTCACACACCTCAGTGTCAACATTGATCTTCATGATGTGAAGTTGATTCTTTTTTTTTTTTTTTTTTGAGACAGAGTCTCACATTGTTGCCCAGGCTAGAATGTGTGCTGTGGCGTCAGCCTAGCTCATAGCAACCTCAAACTCCTGGGCTCAAGCGATCCTTCTACCTCAGCCTCCTGAGTAGCTGGGACTACAGGCATGCGCCACCATGCCCGGCTAATTTTTTCTATATATATATATATATATTAGTTGGCCAATTAATTTATTTCTATTTATAATAGAGACAGGGTCTTGCTCTTGCTCAGGCTGGTTTCAAACTCCTGACCTCGAGCAATCCGCCTGCCTCGGCCTCCAGAAGATTCTTATTATTCATGGCATATGTGTTCTCCAAGGTTACCACAAACATTGAATTATTGAATCTGAAACCATTGCTCCTAGGGGAAATACAAGGTTAAGTTCCTGTGAGCCTTTGGTCACAACATTTTTGCCAACCAATCAATATCTAACCTGATTTTATGTGTGTTTCTGTTTAAAGATACCTTATTTAATATATATTATTGATTCATAAACCCTGAACTCATAGCCAACAGCAAAATAACTCATGCCTAAACAAAGCATATCTAACATGTATTTTCTTTATAAGACACAGCACAGCCTTCTTGTGCTTAGAACGCTAGACAGCATTTCAGCATTGTGCTCAGGGGCTGTTTTAAACAGCAAAATCACCAACCAAAAGAACAAAAATGCAGAAAATGAGAGACTAAATAGATCATGAACAGAACACTTGTTTACAGCAG